>JAFFZY010000077.1:0-61166 GCA_018397935.1 Propsilocerus akamusi
TCCGAAGGTTTTCCGATGAATTCTGTGATGATTTTGTCATTTTGTGAAAGTTTCTCTCGCAACTCTTTTCATGATCAGTGCTACCAAAATTCATAATTTTGATATCCAAACATTTCGTTTCTAAAGTTTTCTAGTTTTTTTTGCCTGAAATTTCAAAACGATGTGAACAGAAAACCTCTACTCTATTGGTCTGTCTATGCTCAGAAAAATAAGTCAATTAGATACAAGGAGTGGCAATGTTTCCAAGCTCCCGCTTGGAGTCCAATTAAATTTCAAGAAGAAGTTGATTGAATAATTTGAATAGAGTTTCGAGCGTAAAATCTTAGAAATCAATTGAATTTTAAATTCACGACTTTTTCGATTTTTTTTAAATCTCGTTTTGAATATTTCTCGTAATGAAATCTCGGTTTGCCCGTTTGCCGAGAGTAAAAACACGTTACACCGTCTCTGTAAATTCATAATAATAAATATATAAAGCGTATTGACATCCTTGACATTCATTCACCAGAACATGGTGACGGAAAAATAATCTGAATAAAAATCGACCAAAGAGAAACAGCGTGGGAGAAGAGTCAGCATTTTATCAAGTAGAGATGTCGACCAGATTCAATCCAAATTTAAAAAGCATCAACCTGAACCTAAAAAGTGCTGATCCGTCAGAAATTCTAAGAATTTTCGAGGCTATGTTCAAAAATTACAGCGTGACATCAATGTTGAACTTTGATGACAACGAATTTCAAGTTGTAACGCTGTTTAACACTATTGGACCGTCTGCATTAGCATTCTAAACGTCGCTCGAAAAACCAGAAGCAAGTGAAAACACCATTATCGATGATATTTCGGAGTTAATCAGGAAAAATGTGAAGCGAAACAACAGATTGATGTTTAATCGATATCTGTTTCACAAGTATGATCAGGAGGAAGACCAAACATTAATGAGTATATAATAGAACTGAAAAAGCATTCGAGAACTGAAAGTACAAGGAAAATGACTCTGTCGGCAAGCTTGAAAAACAATTGAATTCAGCAACCTTTGGAAAGTGAAAAAAGAAAATTTTGCTTTTTTAAAAATTTCTTCGGAAACGACACATCGCCCAAACGGGCTTCTGATTCAAGCGGAGTTTCCTGAATACCATTAAATTTTCTTATTTCCTTGATTCCCGTTGCTCTTGGGTTGTGACGTCAGTGTTAATCTTCCTTAGTTCTCCATAAAAAAAAGGCGCAATGTGTGGGTATATCGACGGCCGCGATGCTTCCGAGAATTAATAATATTTCAAGAAAGTGATCTGGTGCCCCGAAAAACTGTCGGTAACCCAAAAGCAGTTAAAAACATCATCTCTTGATGAATCTCATTTCAAAAGCATTTTTTCCTTAAAAACATTTAATCATCATTCATATAATTCATTCATTTTGCTGCATCAAAAGGGCATTGCCTGTTATTGTAGCCGAAATCCAAATAAATAAATAAATTGCTCCGTGATAGATTGGCATTTGGAGTCAAGAACAAGGAAATAAGATATCTCATTTTCAATAAAGACGGTACCGAATATGAAATCATCATTCTGGAGAAGGTAATCCAAATGTGAGAAGTTTGTAAAGAGACTGCTACATAGGAATGTTAGCCAAATGGACAATGGAACCGAAATAAACATAAACATAACGAAAAGCAAGTTATAATCAGTGCAAGTGAAGGCTTCAAAGAAATGCAAGTATTGTGGCATCAGTCATGAATTCAAGAAGGAACTGTGCCCAGTATTTGGCCAAAATCAGAAAATAAAACAACTTGATTCGTCGGAATCAGGCTGCAGTGAATACGAAGACGAGCCACAAATGATAAATGTGATTTGTTCCAACAGCAACTCAATCTTATTAGCGAATTTGAAGTTCAAAATACAAGATAAACTCCCACAAGTGAAATGTCAGCTGGACCGGAGCTGGCAAACCTAATTGGAAAAAAAATTTCAAGAACATTTTAAGAGGACAAAGGTCTACCTACCTAGTCTCGGCAACAACAAAATTGAAACTCTTGGCCAAGTGATATTAAAGTGTATCGTGAGTAAAGAATGACATAAAATAACATTCCAGGTAGTGAAACATGATCGCATTCCACTTATTGGATATGATGACTGTCTTCGATTAGGCAGCACTTTGAAGCTGAAGAAAGTCGAAAGACCAATGTATGAGTGTACCAATAAAGACAGAAAACTTATTGGAAAAGTGCAAAAGGGTTTTTGTTGGTCTCAGAAAAATGGCCGAAAACGTGCATTTAGAGATAGAAGACAATGTAAAACCAGTCATCCAACCGCCAAGAGGAATACTCTACGAAATTATTAATGGACTCCGTGGAGCCAAGAAGCTCCAAGAAGCTTAGAACGAGAAAATTGTACCCTCAACTCAATGAAGTCTGGCAAGTTTGAAGCTGGTAAAAAGCTCCATTTCATTCTTCGGTCACCTTCTCACAAATGAAGGCATAAAACCAGATCCAGCAAAGCTGGAGCCATTCAGAAAATGCCAGAGCCAGATGACAAAAGAGCATTGGAGATATACATTGGCATGGTAAACTACCTCTCAAAGTTCATTCCTAGGCTGAGTGCTAAGATCACTGTAGATAGATAGTTAGTTAGGGCGGCTGATTCGATAGCCGATGTCATCTCGACCCGGAGATCTATTGTACCTCCCATGTACCCTTAGCTTAAAGGGTGTCTGTAAACTCTGGTATGTCCAGGTCTTTCATGAAATTGATTAACTTCTGTAGTTTAACTTTGTGAACATGGTTAATGTCCACATTGCTACTGTTGAAGTGTTTTTGTCGAGTTGAATTCATGGATTTACAATTACAGAGAATGTGTTCAATTGTTTTGTTTGCCTCATTACAGAATCTGCAATTAGGATCTGTTGCAACCTTTTTGTTAAACAGATGATACCGTAGTCGACAGTGGCCTGTTAGTATGCCTGTCAGTATACTTAGGTTTCGACGATTCATACTGAGGGCATCCTCAGTACGTTTTTCATCTATTGTCTTGATGAAGATCTTTGAAATCCTCATTTCTTTTTGTTCTTCCCAGTATTTCAGGTGTTCTTCTTTACCCAGTGTACCACTTTCTTCTTTATGACTGACTCATTCAGTGGTAACGTAACGGCTATCTCTGCCGTCACTCTCTGTCACTGTGGCCCGGTATCCACATAAGCACCACTTTGTTTTTTGTACCGATTTCTTTTAGCTTATTTAGGCAGTTGAGCACGGTTTTACTTTTTATCTTAGTTGATTGAAGAGCTTTCAGTGCTGCTTGACTGTCACTTAGTACGTAACACTGTAAGATCACTGTAACATGAGCCAGTGGCTCCCGGACAATCACCATGCGTTCAAAGCAATTGTGAGCGAAATTGTTACCGACAGACGGTTGAGGTATCCGTATGTACAAGCCGAGGTAATCATTCAAGACGACCAGCAATATACTTTGCTTCCCGATCATTGACGCCCACTGAAAAGAGATACTCGCAAATCGAAAAAGATCACAAACCTTTGTGTTGGTCAATATACACAGGAAACCAATTCACAAGATCACAAAACGACTTCAATCAGTGTTGATGTTCCTTCAAAGATATCGAATCAAGATTGTGCATGTTCCTGGAAGAAAAATGGTCCTGTCTGATACGCTGTCAAGAGCGCCATTGTTAAAAACTGAAGCGAGTGAGAGTCACATCAAGCTTGTTGAGAAAAGAGCCGAAGACTCGCCGATATCTAACGAGACAATTGAAAATATTAAAGAAGAAGCAATAAAAGATCCGATAATTATCAAGATATGAAACTAATTGACAAAATTCGACGCTGTTCATCGTTTAAGCGATGCGAGCAATCATCGTGATTTTGTGATTGCTTTATGGGGTCATTCTCAATTTCGACATCACAGTCAAAATCGTCAGCATCTTTGTCCTTGATAAAGAAATGCTTTCGCTATATTCTGATACCCTCTTTACAATCTCGTCAAAGGACCCTGGAACGTTAAGAAATTTGAGCGGACTAGTTAATTTAGGTATTCTCTTCTCAAGCTTTTCTAACAAGCGTTCTCCGAAGGTTTTCTGATGAATTCTGTGATGATTTTGTCATTTTGTGAAAGTTTCTCTCGCAACTCTTTTCATGGTCAGTGCTACCAAAATTCATAATTTTGATAATCCAAACCTTTCGTTTCTAAAATTTTCTAGTTTTTTTTGCCTGAAATTTCAAAACGATGTGAACAGAAAACCTCTACGGTCTGTCTATACTCCGGTAAATAAGTCAATTCGATACAGAGAAGAGGGCAATGTTTCCAAGCTCCCGCTTGGAGTCCAATTAAATTTTCAAGAAGAAGTTGATTGAATAATTTGAATAGAGTTTCGAGCGTAAAATTCTTAGAAATCAATTTGAATTTTAAATTCAACGACTTTTTCGATTTTTTTTTAAATCTCGTTTTTGAATATTTCTCGTAATGAAATCTCGGTTTGCCGAGAGTAAAACACGTTACACCGTCTCTGTAAATTCATTACATAATAAATATATAAAGCGTATTGACATCCTTGTCATTCATTCACCAGAACATGGTGACGGAAAAATAATCTGAATAAAAATCGACCAAAGAGAAACAGCGTGGGAGAAGAGTCAGCATTTTATCAAGTAGAGATGTCGACCAGATTCAATCCAAATTTAAAAAGCACCAACCTGTACCTAAAAAGTGCTGATCCGTCAGAAATTCTAAGAATTTTCGAGGCTATGTTCAAAAATTACAGCGTGACATCAATGTTGAACTTAGAGGACAACACATTTCAAGTTGTAACGCTGTTTAACACTATTGGACCGTCTGCGTTAGCATTCTACACGTCGCTCGAAAAACCACAAGCAAGTGAAAACACCATTATTGATGATATTTTGGAGTTAATCAGGAAAAATGTGAAGCGAAACAACGGACTCGGAATCGATATCGACAACGGAATCGATATCAGTTTCACAAGTATGATCACTCCGAGGTAATCATTCAAGACGACCAGCAATATACTTTGCTTCGCGATCATTGACGCCCACTGAAAAGAGATACTCGCAAATCGAAAAAAATCACAAACATTTGTGTTGGTCAGCATACACAAGATCACAAAACGACTTTAATCAGTGTTGATGTTCCTTCAAAGATATCGAATCAAGATTGTGCATGTTCCTGGAAGAGAAATGGTCCTGTCTGATACGCTGTCAAGAGCGCCATTGTTAAAAACTGAAGCGAATGGTCACATCAAGCTTGTTGAGAAAAGAGCCGAAGGCTTGCCGATATCTGACGAGAGAATTGAAAATATTAAAGAAGAAGCTATAAAAGGTCCGACAATGGTTAAGATGATGAAATTAATTGGGAATGGATGGCCAGAGAATATCAAGAAGTTTCCAGATGAGCTGAGATATTATCACAAATACAGAAATGAGCTGCCGTGCTATACTTCTAGAATCTCAAACATTTTAAAATCTCGGTTTTCCGAAACGAGATCTGAAGGCTCCGAGACGAAATCTCGTACGAGACCGAGAAAAAACGAGATTTTTATAAATTATAGATTTTGCAAAAATAAAATAAAAATGATAATTACGTAATAGATATAATGATTTTTTTAAACTTTTATTCTTATACGTAAATCAGCGTTGTTTTTGAAAGTAACTTTTAAGGACACTCAAATCGCTCATGGTTGCACAGGCCATTCGTTCTGGTCTCTTGCTACGGTAGTTAGCAGCAATTGAGAAATTCTGCTCACTTCTTATTGACGTTATTCTGATAAGCTTTAGAAACGTCCTGTTGAAACGTATTTGTTGAAGTCCTCAGCAGTAAGGTCATCAGGATCAGGAACAGCGTTTGCATTCGATCTTTTGCTTTTCGACGGCTTTGGGACAAAATTCGATGTTGTTCATCGTTTAAGCGATGCGAGAAATCATCGTGATTTTGCGATTGAATTATGGGGACATTCTCAATTGCGACATCACAGTCAAAATCACCACCATCTTTGTCCTTGATAAAGAAATGCTTTCGCCATATTCTGTTTCCCTCTTTAACGATCTAGTCTTTTTAGCCAACGTGAACGGATATTTCTCCTCATCGTTAAGGACTTCTGGATCGTTAAGAAATTTGAGCAGACTCCCTGCTAATTTAGGTATTCTCTACTCGATCTATTTGAGAAATAGAAAGCTTGAGAAGCTTTCCTAACAGACGTTCTCTGAAGGATTTATGATGCAGTCGCAGTTCCTTCAACAAAAATTCCAATGCTCCTTCTGTGATGATTTTGTCATTTTGTAAAAGTTTCTCTCGCAACTCTTTCCATGGTCAGTGCTGCCAAAATTCATAATTTTGATAATCCAAACATTTTGTAAAAAATTTTTTATAGTTTTTTACCTGAAATTTTACAGCGATGTGAACAGAAAACCTCTACGGTCTGTCTATACTCCGGTAAATGATTCAATTCGATTAAATAACAAAGGTTTGAATAGAGGTTGTTCTTTGTTCGAGTGTAAATAAATAAATTCTTAGAAATCAATTTGAATCTTAAATTCAACGATCTTTTATCGATCTTTTTTAAAATCTCGTTTTTGAATATTTCTCATAATGAAATCTCGGTTTGCCAGTTTGCCGAGAGTAAAGCACGTTACATCGTCTATGTAAATTCGATACATAATAAATACTTTATTAAGCATATTGACATCTTTGTCATTCATTCACATGGTGACGGAAGTGGTCAACTAGGAGAATGCCATGTCAGAATCCATGTCAGAAATCAAAGAATCTGAATAATAGTTGGACCCAACCTGAAAATCAGAATAAAAATCGACCAAAGAGAAACAGCGTGGGAGAAGAGTCGGCATTTTATCAAGTAGAGATGACGACCAGATTCAATCCGTCAGAAATTCTAAGAATTTTCGATGCTACGTTCAAAAATTACAGCGACAAATGTTGAACTTAGAGGACAACAAATTTCAAGTTGCAGCGCTGTTGAATACTATTGGACCGTCTGCGTTTTCACTCTACATGTCGCTCGAAAAACCAGAAGCAACTGAAAACACGATTATCGATAATATTTTGGAGTTAATCAGGAAAAATGTGAAGCGAAACAACGGATTGATGTTTAATCGATATCAGTTTCACAAGTATGATCAGGAGGAAGGCCAAACATTAATGAGTATCTAACAGAACTGAAAAAGCATCTCGAGAACTGCAAGTACAAGGACAATGGTCGACAAGCTTGAAAAACAATTGCTTCGTGATAGATTGGCATTTGTAGTAACGAACAAGGAAACAATACATCTCATTTTCAATAATGATGGTGTAAATGAAAGCATCAGTTTAGAGAAGGTAATCGAAATATGCGAAGTTGGTGAAGGAACTGCCAGGTAGATGAGCCAAATGGACAATTGAACCGAAATAAACATAATGAAAAGCAAGTTATCATCAGTGCAAGTGAAGGCTTCAAAGAAATGCAATCAATGTGGCATCAGTCATGAATTCAAGCAGGAACTGTACTTAGCATTTGGAAACTTAATGGAAAAGTGCAAAAAGATTTTTGTTGGTCCCGGAACTATGGCCGAAAACGTGCATTTAGAGATAGACGACAATGTAAAACCAGTCATCCAGTCGCCAAGAAGAATCCCAATTAGGACTCAAAGGCTGCTCAAGAAAGCACTGAATGGTGCGGCAAAATTGCCTAAACACAGCATTGAAGCGCTCAAAAACTTTAAAATTCTACGAAATTATTAGTGGACTCCATGGAGAGCATGCGCTAGCGGATGAAATCGTTGTCATTTGAAGTGGCGAAACGAAAGACAAGGCACGAGAAAACCATGACAACAACTGGAGGCATTGCTGATGCATTTAGAACGAGCTAATTGCACCCTCAACTCAATCAAGTCTGGCAAGTTGGAGCTGTGCAAAAGCTCCATTTCATTCTTCGGTCTCCTTCTCACAAATGAAGGCTTTATACCAGATCCAGCAAAGCTGGAGCCATTCAGAAAATGCCAGAGCCAGATGACAAAAGAGCATTGGAGAGATACATTGGCATGGTAAACTACCTCTCAAAGCTCATTCCTGGGCTGAGTGCTAAGATCACTGTAGATAGATAGTTAGTTAGGGCGGCTGATTCGATAGCCGATGGCACCTCGACTCGGAGATCTATTGTACCTCCCATGTACCCTTAGCTTAAAGGGTGTCTGCAAACTCTGGTATGTCCAGGTCTTTCATGAAATTGATTAACTTCTGTAGTTTAACTTTGTGAACATGGTTAATGTCCACATTGCTACTGTTGAAGTGTTTTTGTCGAGTTGAATTCATGGATTTACAATTACAGAGAATGTGTTCAATTGTTTCGTTTGCCTCATTACAGAATCTGCAATAGGATCTGTTGAAACCTTTTTGTTAAACAGATGATACCGTAGGCGACAGTGGCCTGTTAGTATGCCTGTCAGTATACTTAGGTTTGACGATTCATACTGAGGGCATCCTCAGTACGTTTTTCATCTATTGTCTTGATGAAGATCTTTGAAATCCTCATTTCTTTTTGTTCTTCCCAGTATTTCAGGTGTTCTTCTTTACCCAGTGTACCACTTTTTTCTTTATGACTGACTCATTCAGTGGTAACGTAACGGCTATCTCTGCCGTCACTCTCTGTCACTTTGGCCCGGTATCCACATAAGCACCACTTTGTTTTTTGTACCGATTTCTTTTAGCTTATTTAGGCAGTTGAGCACGGTTTTACTTTTTATCTTAGTTGATTGAAGAGCTTTCAGTGCTGCTTGACTGTCACTTATTACGTAACACTGTAAGATCACTGTAACATGCTAAGGAATTCCAGTGGCTCCCGGACAATCATCATGCGTTCAAAGCAATTGTGAGCGAAATTGTTACCGACAGACGGTTGAGGTATCCGTATGGACAAGCCGAGGTAATCATTCAAGACGGCCAGCAATATACTTTGCTTCCGATTCGATCATAGACGCCCACTGAAAAGAGATACTCGCAAATCGAAAAAGATCACAAACCTTTGTGTTGGTCAATATACACAGGAAACCAATTCACAAGATCACAAAACGACTTCAATCAGTGTTGATGTTCCTTCAAAGATATCGAATCAAGATTGTGCATGTTCCTGGAAAAGAAATGGTCCTGTCTGATACGCTGTCAAGAGCGCCATTGTTAAAAACTAGAAGAAGAAGCAATAAAAGATCCGATAATGATCAAGATATGAAACTAATTGACAAAATTCGACGCTGTTCATCGTTTAAGCGATGCGAGCAATCATCGTGATTTTGTGATTGCTTTATGGGGTCATTCTCAATTTCGACATCACAGTCAAAATCGTCATCATCTTTGTCCTTGATAAAGAAATGCTTTCGCTATCTGATACTCTTTACAATCTCGTCAAAGGACTCCTGGAACGTTAAGAAATTTGAGCAGACTAGTTAATTTAGGTATTCTCTTCTCAAGCTTTTCTAACAAGCGTTCTCCGAAGGTTTTCTGATGAATTCTGTGATGATTTTGTCATTTTGTGAAAGTTTCTCTCGCAACTCTTTTCATGGTCAGTGCTACCAAAATTCATAATTTTGATAATCCAAACCTTTCGTTTCTAAAATTTTCTAGTTTTTTTTGCCTGAAATTTCAAAACGATGTGAACAGAAAACCTCTACTCTATTGGTCTGTCTATACTCAGAAAAATAAGTCAATTAGATACAAAGGAGTGGGCAATGTTTCCAAGCTCCCGCTTGGAGTCCAATTAAATTTTCAAGAAGAAGTTGATTGAATAATTTGAATAGAGGTTCGAGCGTAAAATTCTTAGAAATCAATTTGAATTTTAAATTCAACGACTTTTTCGATTTTTTTTTAAATCTCGGTTTTGAATATTTCTCGTAATGAAATCTCGGTTTGCCGAGAGTAAAACACGTTACGCCGTCTCTGTAAATTCATTACATAATAAATATATAAAGCGTATTGACATCCTTGTCATTCATTCACCAGAACATGATGACGGAAAAATAATCTGAATAAAAATCGACCACCGCTATGTTCAAAAATTACAGCGTGACATCAATGTTGAACTTAGAGGACAACACATTTCAAGTTGTAACGCTGTTTAACACTATTGGACCGTCTGCGTTAGCATTCTACACGTCGCTCGAAAAACCACAAGCAAGTGAAAACACCATTATTGATGATATTTTGGAGTTAATCAGGAAAAATGTGAAGCGAAACAACGGACTCGGAATCGATATCGACAACGGAATCGATATCAGTTTCACAAGTATGATCACTCCGAGGTAATCATTCAAGACGACCAGCAATATACTTTGCTTCGCGATCATTGACGCCCACTGAAAAGAGATACTCGCAAATCGAAAAAAATCACAAACATTTGTGTTGGTCAGCATACACAAGATCACAAAACGACTTTAATCAGTGTTGATGTTCCTTCAAAGATATCGAATCAAGATTGTGCATGTTCCTGGAAGAGAAATGGTCCTGTCTGATACGCTGTCAAGAGCGCCATTGTTAAAAACTGAAGCGAATGGTCACATCAAGCTTGTTGAGAAAAGAGCCGAAGGCTTGCCGATATCTGACGAGAGAATTGAAAATATTAAAGAAGAAGCTATCTAATAGAATCTCAAACATTTTAAAATCTCGGTTTTCCGAAACGAGATCTGAAGGCTCCGAGACGAAATCTCGTACGAGACCGAGAAAAAACGAGATTTTTATAAATTATAGATTTTGCAAAAATAAAATAAAAATGATAATTACGTAATAGATATAATGATTTTTTCAAACTTTTATTCTTATACGTAAATCAGCGTTGTTTTTGAAAGTAACTTTTAAGGACACTAAAATCGATCATGATTGCACAGGCCATTCGTTCTGGTCTCTTGCTACGGTAGTTAGCAGCAATTGAGAAATTCTGCTCACTTCTTATTGACGTTATTCTGATAAGCTTTAGAAACGTCCTGTTGAAACGTATTTGTTGAAGTCCTCATTAGTAAGGTCATCAGGATCAGGAACAGCGTTTGCATTCGATCTTTTGCTTTTCGACGGCTTTGGGACAAAATTCGATGTTGTTCATCGTTTAAGCGATGCGAGAAATCATCGTGATTTTGCGATTGAATTATGGGGACATTCTCAATTGCGACATCACAGTCAAAATCACCACCATCTTTGTCCTTGATAAAGAAATGCTTTCGCCATATTCTGTTTCCCTCTTTAACGATCTAGTCTTTTTAGCCAACGTGAACGGATATTTCTCCTCATCGTTAAGGACTTCTGGATCGTTAAGAAATTTGAGCAGACTCCCTGCTAATTTAGGTATTCTCTACTCGATCTATTTGAGAAATAGAAAGCTTGAGAAGCTTTCCTAACAGACGTTCTCTGAAGGATTTATGATGCAGTCGCAGTTCCTTCAACAAAAATTCCAATGCTCCTTCTGTGATGATTTTGTCATTTTGTAAAAGTTTCTCTCGCAACTCTTTCCATGGTCAGTGCTGCCAAAATTCATAATTTTGATAATCCAAATATAATCCATTTTGTAAAAAAATTTTTATAGTTTGTTACCTGAAATTTTACAGCGATGTGAACAGAAAACCTCTACGGTCTGTCTATACTCCGGTAAATGATTCAATTCGATTAAATAACAAAGGTTTGAATAGAGGTTGTTCTTTGTTCGAGTGTAAATAAATAAATTCTTAGAAATCAATTTGAATCTTAAATTCAACGATCTTTTATCGATCTTTTTTAAAATCTCGTTTTTGAATATTTCTCGTAATGAAATCTCGGTTTGCCGAGAGTAAAACACGTTACATCGTCTATGTAAATTCGATACATAATAAATACTTTATTAAGCATATTGACATCCTTGTCATTCATTCACCAGAACATGGTGACGGAAGTGGTCAACTAGGAGAATGCCATGTCAGAAATCAAAGAATCTGAAGAATAGTTGGACCCAACCTGAAAATCAGAATAAAAATCGACCAAAGAGAAACAGCGTGGGAGAAGAGTCGGCATTTTATCAAGTAGAGATGACGACCAGATTCAATCCGTCAGAAATTCTAAGAATTTTCGATGCTACGTTCAAAAATTACAGCGTGACATCAATGTTGAACTTAGAGGACAACAAATTTCAAGTTGCAGCGCTGTTGAATACTATTGGACCGTCTGCGTTTTCACTCTACATGTCGCTCGAAAAACCAGAAGCAACTGAAAACACGATTATCGATAATATTTTGGAGTTAATCAGGAAAAATGTGAAGCGAAACAACGGATTGATGTTTAATCGATATCTGTTTCACAAGTATGATCAGGAGGAAGGCCAAACATTAATGAGTATCTAACAGAACTGAAAAAGCATCTCGAGAACTGCAAGTACAAGGACAATGGTCGACAAGCTTGAAAAACAATTGCTTCGTGATAGATTGGCATTTGTAGTAACGAACAAGGAAACAATACATCTCATTTTCAATAATGATGGTGTAAATGAAAGCATCAGTTTAGAGAAGGTAATCGAAATATGCGAAGTTGGTGAAGGAACTGCCAGGTAGATGAGACAAATGGACAATTGAACCGAAATAAACATAATGAAAAGCAAGTTATCATCAGTGCAAGTGAAGGCTTCAAAGAAATGCAATCAATGTGGCATCAGTCATGAATTCAAGCAGGAACTGTACTTAGCATTTGGAAACTTAATGGAAAAGTGCAAAAAGATTTTTGTTGGTCCCGGAACTATGGCCGAAAACGTGCATTTAGAGATAGACGACAATGTATAACCAGTCATCCAGTCGCCAAGAGGAATCCCAATTAGGACTCAAAGGCTGCTCAAGAAAGCACTGAATGGTGCGGCAAAATTGCCTAAACACAGCATTGAAGCGCTCAAAAACTTTAAAATTCTACGAAATTATTAGTGGACTCCATGGAGAGCATGCGCTAGCGGATGAAATCGTTGTCATTTGAAGTGGCGAAACGAAAGACAAGGCACGAGAAAACCATGACAACAACTGGAGGCATTGCTGATGCATTTAGAACGAGCTAATTGCACCCTCAACTCAATCAAGTCTGGCAAGTTGGAGCTGTGCAAAGCTCCATTTCATTCTTCGGTCACCTTCTCACAAATGAAGGCTTTATACCAGATCCAGCAAAGCTGGAGCCATTCAGAAAATGCCAGAGCCAGGTGCCAATAGAGCATTGGAGAGATACATTGGCATAGTAAACTACCTCTCGAAGTTCATTCCTAGGCTGAGTGTTAGGATCACTGAAACATGCTAAGGAATTCAAGTGGCGTTCAAAGCAATTGTGAGCGAAATTGTTACCGACAGAACGTTGAGGTATCCCCAAATAGACAAGCCGAGGTAATCATTCAAGACGAAAAGCCAATATACTTTGCTTTGCGATCATTGACGCCCCCTGAAAAGAGATACTCGCAAATGGAAAAAGAACTGATACTTAGCCGTTTGCTTCGCCTGTGAACGGTTTGATCAATTAGTTTATGGTTTTTAGTTGAGAAATTCTCGTCAAGTCTGATCACAAGCCTTTGTGTTAGATAGATAGAAATTTTTAGGGCGGCTGCTCAAGCAGTCGATGGCACTGCGATCCGGAGATCTGTTGTACCTACCCTACTCCTTATAGGGTTTAAGTAAATTCTTCTATTTTCAGATCTTTAATGAAGTTTAGTAGTTTTTGTGGCTTTGTTTGACATACTTGGTTGATGCCCATGCTTATGTTTTTGAAGTGTTTGACTCGTGTTGCATTTAATGATTTGCAGTCACAGAGTATATGTTCTACTGTTTCGTTTGAGTCATTGCAGAATCTGCATTTTGGATTTTTTACTAAATTCATTTTGAACAGGCGGTAAGCGCAGGCGGCAATGGCCTGTTAGTAAACCTGTCAAGATGCCGAGATTTCTTCGGTTCATATTGATTATTTCTTTAGTTCGTTTTTCAATTACAGTTCAGAAATTCTCATTTCTTTCTGTTCTTTCCAGTATTTTAGGTGTTCTTTCTTTATCCAGTTGGTTACTTTTCCTTTTATAATGGACTCATTTACTGGGAGGTTTACGTCTGTTTCTTCCAGATTTGTGCCTTTCTTTGCTAGGTTATCTGCTGTTACGTTGCCTTCAAATTCGCGGTGTCCCGGTATCCACATAAGTCTGACCTTATTTTTTGTGCCGAGTACCTTCAGTTTTTGCAGGCAATTGTGAACCGTTTTACTTTTTATCTTTGCTGACTGTAGCGCTTTTAGGGCTGCTTGACTGTCACTTAGTATAAAGATTTCCTTCAAATTAAGGGATCGGTCTAAGCTTTCTTGTACACAGCGTTCAATTGCATAGACTTCTGCCTGGAATACACTTGTGTTGTTGTCGAGTTTTATCGAGATGTTCACTCTTGGATTTTCACAGTGTATTCCTGCTCCTGTTCCTTTTTCATTCTTAGAGGCATCTGAGAACCAGATGACCGATTCTTTTTTGAAGTTTACTGTTTCGGTCGTGAGTTCTTCGCGATTTTTGATTATCACTTTGAACTCGGGGTTAAAACAGTATCGTATAGTTAATTTGTCCGAAGTATTTTCGTTTATCAGTTCTTCTTCTAGAAATTTGTTAACAAGAGTATGACCCGTGTACTTGTCTTTGCCCATCCACATGTTTATGGAGGCAAGTCGTGAGGCTGCTAATCGAGCTGATGCCTCTAATACAATGTGCAGTGGGGGTAGCTCAAGCAATATGTTTAGAGCTGCAACTGGTGTGCTTTTCATCGCACCCGTGATGGCTAATTCCGCCATTCTTTGCAAGCTTCCTAATTTTATTTTTGCGGATATTGTTTCCGTTTTTCTCCACCATATTAGGGACCCGTACGTGATTCTTGGTAATATGACTTGAGAGTAAACCCATAAGAGCATCTGTGGTTTTAATCCCCAAGTTTTACCAATCATTTGCCTGCAGGCCCAAAATGATCTTGTTGCTTTCTCTACTGCATTATTAAGTTGCGTGTTCCAGGTTAGTTTATCATCTAGGTATACAACTAAATATTTTACATTTTTTGAAGGTATCATTTCTACTCCAAAGAGTTTCAGTGTTCCTAGCTGTTTGATGTTGCGTCTTGTGAATGGAATTATTGTTGATTTGTTTGGGTTAATAGAAAGTCCTACATCCTTACACCATTTTTCTGTTATTCTTAATGCTTTCTGTATTATGCTTGTGACTGTGGAGTTGCACATTCCTGTTACGAAGATGACAATGTCATCTGCGTAGCCCTGTGCGTATATACCTCCAGCTTTGTTTAGTTTGTCTATCAGGTCATTTACCACGAGGCACCATAGTAGGGGGCTTAAGCATCCGCCCTGTAGGCAGCCTCTTGTGGTTTTAATGCTGACTGTTTCATTAAAGAGTTTTGCTGTTACTTTCCTGCTTCGCAGCATTTCAGAGATCCATTTGATTAAAGGGGTCTCTACCCCATGGATTCGTGCTGCTGTTTCTACGATTCTGAACGCGGTATTGTCAAACGCTCCTTCGATATCTAGGAATGCTGCAATACTCATGTGCTTGAGGTCCATGGATTTCTCAATCCTCGTCACCAGATGGTGGAGGGCTGTTTCTGTTGATTTTCCTGGTTGGTAAGCATATTGGGATATATGTATTGGCTTTATGGCCAAAATTTTGTCCCTGATGTACCTATCAACCAGTTTTTCCACAGTTTTCAGTAGAAATGACATTAGGCTGATCGGCCTATATGCTTTTGGATCGGCATATGTGGCTCTACCTGGTTTTTGGATGAATTTGACGTTGACATCTCTCCATGCTTTAGGGATGTATCCCAATTCAATGGTAGCTTTGAAGATTGCATAAAGATGAGTTATTAATTCATCATACCCTTTTTGCAGCAGCACTGGATATATTCCATCCAGCCCTGGTGACTTATAAGGTTTGAACGAATTTATATCCCATTTTATTTAGTTTTTAGTTACAGCGTTGTCTGCTATCCGCACACTTGAGGCAGAGACTGTATAATTTTCTTCGCCTTGTGCTTGCTCATTTTCCCTGATTTCCTCTGAACCCGGGAAATGTGTATCGAGTAGAGTCATTAGACTATCTCTAATGCTTATAGTTCTTGTTCCGTCGACTCTTTTGAATGAACCGATTTGTTTGGATGGTCCTTGTGAAAGTAGCTTTAAAATGCGAGAGCATTCATCTGTATTCTCGATTTCGTCACATTTCTTTTTCTTTGCCTTTGTGTTGGTCAACATACACAAGAAACCAAATCATAAGATTCTAATCTTCAAGCGACTCAATCAATGCTGATGTTCCTTCAAAGATATCGAATCAAGATTGTGTCAAGAGCGCCATAGTTAAAAACTGAAGCGAATGAGAGTCACATCAAGCTTGTTGAGAAAGAGCCGTAGACTTGCCGATATCTAACGAGACAATTGAAAATATTAAATAAGAAGCTATAAAAGATCCGATAATGATCAAGAGATGAAATTAATTGAGAATGGATGGCCAGAGAATATCAACAAGCTTCCAGATGAGCTGAAACATTATCACAAATACAGAAATGAGCTGTCGTGCTATACTTCTAGAATCTCAGACATTTTAAAATCTCGGTTTTCCGAGACGAGATCTGAAGGCTCCGAGACGAAATCTCGTACGAGACCGAGAAAAAACGAGATTTTTGTAGATGATAGATTTTGTAGCAATAAAATAAAATAACAATGATAATTATGATAACTTTATAAGGACATATAATGATTTTTTTTTTAACTTTTATTCTTATACGTAAATCAACTTTGTTTCTGAAAGTTTTTTTAAGGACACTCAAATCGCTCATGGTTGCACAGGACATTCGTTCTGGTCTCTTGCTACGGTAGTTAGCAGCAATTGAGAAATTCTTCTCACTTCTTATTGACGTTATTCTGATAAGCTTTAGTGGTTCTTCGAGCTTAGAGAGCTTTTCTGACTTTATTCCTGTTGAAACGTATTTGTTGAAGTCCTCAGTAGTAAGGTCATCAGGATCACCAGCGTTTGCACTCGATCTTTTGCGTCGTTTAAGCGATGCGAGCAATCATCGTGATCTTGCGATTGCGTTATGGGGACATTCTCAATTTCGACATCACAATCAAAATCACCAGCATCTTTGTCCTTGATAAAGAAATGCTTTCGCCATATTCTTTACAATCCCTTTTTTGCCAATGTGAACGAATATTCCTGCTTCTCGTTAAGGACTCCTGGAACGTTAATCTCTAATCCTGAGCAGACTCACTGTTAATTTAGGTATCTTCTTCTCGATCTATTTCTCAAGCTTTTCTAACAAGCGTTCTCCGAATGTTTTCTGATGAATTCGAAGTTCCTTCAATAAAAATTCCTTTGCTCCTTCTGTGATGATTTTGTCATTTTGTAAACGTTTCTCTCGCAACCCTTTTCATGGTCAGTGCTACCAAAATTCATAATTTTGATAATCCAAACATTTTGTAAAATTTTTTTCAATTTTTTTTACCTCAAATTTCAAAACGATGTGAACAGAAAACTCTACTCCGGTATGCCTACCGTCTATGCTCCGGTAAATAAGTCAATTCGATACAGAGAAGTTGCCCATGCATGAATAGAGTTTCGAGCATAAAATTCTTAGAAATCAATTTGAATCTTAAATTCAACGACTTTTTCAATTTTTTTCAAAATCTCGTTTTTGATTATTTCTCGTAATGAAATCTCGGTTTGCCCGTTTGCCGAGAGTAAAACACGTTACATCGTCTCTGTAAATTCAACACATAATAAATACTTTATCAAGCATATCGACATCCTTGTCATTCATTCGGATACCAGAACATGGTGATGGAAGTGGCCAATTAGGAGTACGAGTTGTATCCATGTCAGAAACCAAAGAATCTGAAGAACTCAACCTAAAACAGAATAAGAATCGACCAAAGAGAACTTAGAGGACAAACAAATTTCAAGTTGCAACGCTGTTGAACACTATTGGACCGTCTGCGTTTGCATTCTACATGTCGCTCGAAAAACCAGAAGCAACTGGAAACACCATTATCGGTGAAATTTTGGAGTTAATCAGGAATAATGTGAAGCGAAACAACGGATTGATGTTTAATCGATATCAGTTTCACAAGTATGATCAGGAAGAAGACCAAACATTAATGAGTATATAATAGAACCGAAAAAGCATTCGAGAACTGAAAGTACAAGGACAATGACTCTGTCGGCAAGCTTGAAAAACAATTGAATTCAGCAACCTTTGGAAAGTTAAAAAATAAAAATTTTCTGTGAAGACACTTAACATCTTGTTCTTGGTTTTTTTATACACTTTTTGTATGTCTTCAATTTTTAAATTTTTATTTAATGCATTTTCGACCTTCTTTTTCTAGGTCATCTTCAGAATGAATTTCAAACAATTAAGAATTTAATATTGATTGCTTTGATTGCAAATTTGTACAAAATTGACGGTGAATTTCCATAAATTTGTTCATTTAGTAAATTTTGGTTCCGGTAGAGGTGTAAATAGCATGACTCAAATGCATCTAGCTTCCATTGGTGGTTTACTTCTTTTAAAATTTCACCTTCTCGAATTAAATGTCCTTCCATTATAACATGATATGCCATTGCAGATTTTTGATCGGCTGGTCTTGTGCAATCATGCATGTGTTCATCATATCGCTTTTTGAAAGGACGTATTGTCTGTCCAATATAAATTTCGGGCAATCCTTACATGTTAGCTTGTAAATTCCTGATTTTTGATCCACTTTTTTGTCTCGATCTTTTGTATTCCCTAATTCCACCAAAAAACCCCCCTTGATGGACATTGTTGTGAACATAGAATCGAGTTTGAAGTATAACCATCCTTCGAGAACTGATGTTGATACAATCAAGGAGTTAATTAAAAGTCAAAGATGTTTATTATCTGAATTTGACAAAGGAGAAGGTGTGGCAATAATGAAAAAATGCGATTACGATTCAAAGATGTTGGATGCAATATGTGAAGGTCCATTTACTGAACTTAAAATTGATGGAAGATGGAAAGATTATTCCCCTTTGAATAAATGATAACGCAAGTTACAACAGTTCTGAAAACTATGGTTAAGGATCACAAAATGAGTAAAAGACAAATGTTATCTCTCATTGTTCCCAATCCCAAAATGGCAATTGCTTATGGTGTCCCTAAAGTGCATAAGAGAGATAATAAGATGCGTATCATTATAAGATATTCCCAGTCTCCAACCGAAAAAGTTTCAAAGTGGGTTCAAATTTAAAAAATTTAATTGTCCGCAAGGATTTGCTATTAAAAATTCTATTGAACTTTGTGAAAAGTTGAAGAATGTTGAAATTGAAGAAGAGGAGGTGATGATATCTTTTGATGTTTCATCTATGTTTCCAAGCATTCCGCTTGAAGAAGCATATAAGCAAATAAAAGCATTCCTATTGTCTAAGAATCTGACGCCCGATGAAATACATATCCTTTACTCACTGTTGAAGATGTCTATGGAACAAAAATATTTTCAGTTTAGAGACAAAATCTATGAACAAGTTTCTGGCGTCGCCATTGGAAATGCATTGTCTTGCTTGATTTCTGAATTTTATATGTTTCCCGAAGTTTTATTGCCGTTATGTAGACGATAGCCTTGGCATCATGAAGAAAGAACATGTTCCTGAATTTTGGAGTGAATTAAATAAGGTTCATAATTCAATGAAGTTTACTATGGAAATGGAGCAGAATGGAAGACTTCCATATCTAGATTTGCTTTTAATAAGAAAAGGAAGAAAAATTGATTTTGAAATATATAGGAAGCCAACAAACACAAATTTACTTATTCAAGAAAATTATTTTCACTCTAACCAACACAAAACGTAGGCAATTCATTCAATGGTACACCGTCTTCTAAATATTCCATTAAGCCCTCATGCTTATATCAAAGAATATTCAACAATTTTGAAAATTGCTCAATCAAATGGTTTCTCTGAAGAATTAGTAAACAAGATACTGAAAAATCATCAGAAAAAGAAAAACTTACAAGAAATCACAACTCTGACACCCTTAAATTGGAGCAAAAGGGATTCTCCAAAATTCATATCGGTTCCTTTTTGTGGAGAAATCGGAAAATATTTAAAACGATCACTCAAAATGCATGGGATAATTATGTCGTTTTCAAATCCTGGAAAACTTAGTGATTTATTAGGGAATACAAAAGATCGAGACAAAAAAGTGGATCAAAAATCAGGAATTTACAAGCTAACATGTAAGGATTGCCCGAAAATTTATATTGGACAGACAAAATGTCCTTTCAAAAAACGATATGATGAACACATGCATGATTGCACAAGACCAGCCGATCAAAAATCTGCAATGGCATATCATGTTATAATGGAAGGACATTCAATTCGAGAAGGTGAAATTTTAAAAGAAGTAAACCACCAATGGAAGCTAGATGCATTTGAGTCATGCTATTTACACCTCTACCGGAACCAAAATTTACTAAATGAACAAATTTATGGAAATTCACCGTCAATTTTGTACAAATTTTGCAATCAAAGCAATCAATATTAAATTCTTAATTGTTTGAAATTCATTCTGAAGATGACCTAGAAAAAGAAGGTCGAAAATGCATTAAATAAAAATTTAAAAATTGAAGACATAAAAAAAGTGTATAAAAAAAAAAAACAAGAACAAGCTGTTTTAAATATTTCTTCGGAACTGAGACATCGCCCAAACGGGCTTTTGATTCAAGTGGAGTTTCAGTGATAATCTTCCTTAGTTCTCCATCAAAAAGAGGTGCAATGTGAGGGTATATCAACGGCCGCGATGCTTCCGAGAATTGATAATATTTCAAGAAAGTGATCTGGTGCCCCGAAAAACTGTCGGTAACCCAAAAGCAGTTAAAAACATCATCTCTTGATGAATCTCATTTCAAAAGCATGTTTTCCTTAAAAACATTTAATCATCATTCCAATAATTCATTCATTATGCTGCATCAAAAGGGCATTGCCTGTTATTGTAGCCGAAATCCAAATAAATAAATAAATTGCTCCGTGATAGATTGGCATTTGGAGTCAAGAACAAGGAAATAAGATATCTCATTTTCAATAAAGACGGTACCGAATATGAAAGCATCATTCTGGAGAAGGTAATCCAAATGTGAGAAGTTGGTAAAGAGACTGCTACATAGGAATGTTAGCCAAATGGACAATGGAACCGAAATAAACATAAACATAACGAAAAGCAAGTTATAATCAGTGCAAGTGAAGGCTTCAAAGAAATGCAAGTATTGTGGCATCAGTCATGAATTCAAGAAGGAACTGTGCCCAGTATTTGGCCAGTAACAGCAACTCAATCTTATTAGCGAATTTGAAGTTCAAAATACAAGATAAACTCCCACAAGTGAAATGTCAGCTGGACCGGAGCTGGCAAACCTAATTGGAAAAAAAATTTCAAGAACATGTTAAGAGGACAAAAGTCTACATAGTCTCGGCAACAACAAAATTGAAACTCTTGGCCAAGTGATATTAAAGTGTATCGTGAGTAAAGAATGACATAAAATAACATTCCAGGTAGTGAAACATGATCGCATTCCACTTATTGGATATGATGACTGTCTTCGATTAGGCAGCACTTTGAAGCTGAAGAAAGTCGAAAGACCAATGTATGAGTGTACCAATAAAGACAGAAAACTTATTGGAAAAGTGCAAAAGGGTTTTTGTTGGTCTCAGAAAAATGGCCGAAAACGTGCATTTAGAGATAGAAGACAATGTAAAACCAGTCATCCAACCGGCAAGAGGAATACTCTACGAAATTATTAATGGACTCCGTGGAGCCAAGAAGCTCCAAGAAGCTTAGAACGAGAAAATTGTACCCTCAACTCAATGAAGTCTGGCAAGTTGGAAGCTGGTAAAAAGCTCCATTTCATTCTTCGGTCACCTTCTCACAAATGAAGGCATAAAACCAGATCCAGCAAAGCTGGAGCCATTCAGAAAATGCCAGAGCCAGATGACAAAAAGCATTGGAGAGATACATTGGCATGGTAAACTACCTCTCAAAGTTCATTCCTAGGCTGAGTGCTAAGATCACTGTAGATAGATAGTTAGTTAGGGCGGCTGATTCGATAGCCGATGGCACCTCGACCCGGAGATCTATTGTACCTCCCATGTACCCTTAGCTTAAAGGGTGTCTGTAAACTCTGGTATGTCCAGGTCCTTTATGAAATTGATTAACTTCTGTAGTTTAACTTTGTGAACATGGTTAATGTCCACATTGCTACTGTTGAAGTGTTTTTGTCGAGTTGAATTCATGGATTTACAATTACAGAGAATGTGTTCAATTGTTTCGTTTGCCTCATTACAGAATCTGCAATTAGGATCTGTTGCAACCTTTTTGTTAAACAGATGATACCGTAGGCGACAGTGGCCTGTTAGTATGCCTGTCAGTATACTTAGGTTTCGACGATTCATACTGAGGGCATCCTCAGTACGTTTTTCATCTATTGTCTTGATGAAGTTTTTTGAAATCCTCATTTCTTTTTGTTCTTCCCAGTATTTCAGGTGTTCTTCTTTACCCACTTTACCAAGTGTACCACTTTTTTCTTTATGACTGACTCATTCAGTGGTAACGTAACGGCTATCTCTGCCGTCACTCTCTGTCACTGTGGCCACATAAGCACCACTTTGTTTTTTGTACCGATTTCTTTTAGCTTATTTAGGCAGTTTAGCACGGTTTTACTTTTTATCTTAGTTGATTGAAGAGCTTTCAGTGCTGCTTGACTGTCACTTAGTACGTAACACTGTAAGATCACTGTAACATGCTAAGGACTTCCAGTGGCTCCCGGACAATAATCATGCGTTCAAAGCAATTGTGAGCGAAATTGTTACCGACAGACGGTTGAGGTATCCGTATGGACAAGCCGAGGTAATCATTCAAGACGACCAGCAATATACTTTGCTTCCCGATCATTGACGCCCACTGAAAAGAGATACTCGCAAATCGAAAAAGATCACAAACCTTTGTGTTGGTCAATATACACAGGAAACCAATTCATAAGATCACAAAACGACTTCAATCAGTGTTGATGTTCCTTCAAAGATATCGAATCAAGATTGTGCATGTTCCTGGAAAAGAAATGGTCCTGTCTGATACGCTGTCATGAGCGCCATTGTTAAAAACTGAAGCGAGTGAGAGTCACATCAAGCTTGTTGAGAAAAGAGCCGAAGACTTGCCGATATCTTACGAGAGAATGGAAAACATTAAAGAAGAAGCAACAAAAGATCCGATAATGATCAAGATATGAAACTAATTGACAAAATTCGACGCTGTTCATCGTTTAAGCGATGCGAGCAATCATCGTGATTTTGTGATTGCTTTATGGGGTCATTCTCAATTTCGACATCACAGTCAAAATCGTCAGCATCTTTGTCCTTGATAAAGAAATGCTTTCGCTGGACTCCTGGAACGTTAAGAAATTTGAGCAGACTAGTTAATTTAGGTATTCTCTTCTCAAGCTTTTCTAACAAGCGTTCTCCGAAGGTTTTCTGATGAATTCTGTGATGATTTTGTCATTTTGTGAAAGTTTCTCTCGCAACTCTTTTCATGGTCAGTGCTACCAAAATTCATAATTTTGATAATCCAAACCTTTCGTTTCTAAAATTTTCTAGTTTTTTTTTGCCTGAAATTTCAAAACGATGTGAACAGAAAACCTCTACTCTATTGGTCTGTCTATGCTCAGAAAAATAAGTCAATTAGATACAAAGGAGTGGGCAATGTTTCCAAGCTTGGAGTCCAATTAAATTTTCAAGAAGAAGTTGATTGAATAATTTGAATAGAGATTCGAGCGTAAAATTCTTAGAAATCAATTTGAATTTTAAATTCAACGACTTTTTCGATTTTTTTTTAAATCTCGTTTTTGAATATTTCTCGTAATGAAATCTCGGTTTGCCGAGAGTAAAACACGTTACACCGTCTCTGTAAATTCATTACATAATAAATATATAAAGCGTATTGACATTATCAAGTAGAGATGTCGAAAAAATGAACCTAAAAAGTGCTGATCCGTCAGAAATTCTAAGAATTTTCGAGGCTATGTTCAAAAATTACAGCGTGACATAAATGTTGAACTTAGAGGACAACACATTTCAAGTTGTAACGCTGTTTAACACTATTGGACCGTCTGCGTTAGCATTCTACACGTCGCTCGAAAAACCACAAGCAAGTGAAAACACCATTATTGATGATATTTTGGAGTTAATCAGGAAAAATGTGAAGCGAAACAACGGACTCGGAATCGATATCGACAACGGAATCGATATCAGTTTCACAAGCATGATCACTCCGAGGTAATCATTCAAGACGACCAGCAATATACTTTGCTTCGCGATCATTGACGCCCACTGAAAAGAGATACTCGCAAATCGAAAAAAATCACAAACATTTGTGTTGGTCAGCATACACAAGATCACAAAACGACTTTAATCAGTGTTGATGTTCGTTCAAAGATATCGAATCAAGATTGTGCATGTTCCTGGAAGAGAAATGGTCCTGTCTGATACGCTGTCAAGAGCGCCATTGTTAAAAACTGAAGCGAATGGTCACATCAAGCTTGTTGAGAAAAGAGCCGAAGGCTTGCCGATATCTGACGAGAGAATTGAAAATATTAAAGAAGAAGCTATAAAAGGTCCGACAATGGTTAAGATGATGAAATTAATTGGGAATGGATGGCCAGAGAATATCAAGAAGTTTCCAGATGAGCTGAGATATTATCACAAATACAGAAATGAGCTGCCGTGCTATACTTCTAGAATCTCAAACATTTTAAAATCTCGGTTTTCCGAAACGAGATCTGAAGGCTCCGAGACGAAATCTCGTACGAGACCGAGAAAAAACGAGATTTTTATAAATTATAGATTTTGTAAAAATAAAATAAAAATGATAATTACGTAATAGATATAATGATTTTTTAAACTTTTATTCTTATACGTAAATCAGCGTTGTTTTTGAAAGTAACTTTTAAGGACACTCAAATCGATCATGGTTGCACAGGCCATTCGTTCTGGTCTCTTGCTACGTTAGTTAGCAGCAATTGAGAAATTCTGCTCACTTCTTATTGACGTTATTCTGATAAGCTTTAGAGCTTCTTCGAGCTTTGAGAGTTTTTCTGACTTTATTCCTGTTGAAACGTATTTGTTGAAGTCCTCAGCAGTAAGGTCATCAGGATCAGGAACAGCGTTTGCATTCGATCTTTGGCTTTTCGACGGCTTTGGGACAAAATTCGATGTTGTTCATCGTTTAAGCGATGCGAGAAATCATCGTGATTGCTTTATGGGGACATTCTCAATTGCGACATCACAGTCAAAATCACCACCATCTTTGTCCTTGATAAAGAAATGCTTTCGCCATATTCTGATTCCCTCTTTAACGATCTCGTCTTTTTAGCCAACGTGAACGGATATTTCTCCTCATCGTTAAGGACTTCTGGATCGTTAAGAAATTTGAGCAGACTCCCTGCTAATTTAGGTATTTTCTTCTCGATCTATTTGAGAAATAGAAAGCTTGAGAAGCTTTCCTAACAGACGTTCTCTGAAGGATTTATGATGCAGTCGCAGTTCCTTCAACAAAAATTCCAATGCTCCTTCTGTGATGATTTTGTCATTTTGTAAAAGTTTCTCTCGCAACTCTTTCCATGTTCAGTGCTGCCAAAATTCATAATTTTGATAATCCAAACATTTTGTAAAAAAATTTTATAGTTTGTTACCTGAAATTTTACAGCGATGTGAACAGAAAACCTCTACGGTCTGTCTATACTCCGGTAAATGATTCAATTCGATTAAATAACAAAGGTTTGAATAGAGGTTGTTCTTTGTTCGAGTGTAAATAAATAAATTCTTAGAAATCAATTTGAATCTTAAATTCAACGATCTTTTATCGATCTTTTTTAAATCTCGTTTTTGAATATTTCTCGTAATGAAATCTCGGTTTGCCGAGAGTAAAACACGTTACATCGTCTATGTAAATTCGATACATAATAAATACTTTATTAAGCATATTGACATCCTTGTCATTCATTCACCAGAACATGGTGACGGAAGTGGTCAACTAGGAGAATGCCATGTCAGAAATCAAAGAATCTGAAGAATAGTTGGACCCAACCTGAAAATCAGAATAAAAATCGACCAAAGAGAAACAGCGTGGGAGAAGAGTCGGCATTTTATCAAGTAGAGATGACGACCAGATTCAATCCGTCAGAAATTCTAAGAATTTTCGATGCTACGTTCAAAAATTACAGCGTGACATCAATGTTGAACTTAGAGGACAACAAATTTCAAGTTGCAGCGCTGTTGAATACTATTGGACCGTCTGCGTTTTCACTCTACATGTCGCTCGAAAAACCAGAAGCAACTGAAAACACGATTATCGATAATATTTTGGAGTTAATCAGGAAAAATGTGAAGCGAAACAACGGATTGATGTTTAATCGATATCTGTTTCACAAGTATGATCAGGAGGAAGGCCAAACATTAATGAGTATCTAACAGAACTGAAAAAGCATCTCGAGAACTGCAAGTACAAGGACAATGGTCGACAAGCTTGAAAAACAATTGCTTCGTGATAGATTGGCATTTGTAGTAACGAACAAGGAAACAATACATCTCATTTTCAATAATGATGGTGTAAATGAAAGCATCAGTTTAGAGAAGGTAATCGAAATATGCGAAGTTGGTGAAGGAACTGCCAGGTAGATGAGCCAAATGGACAATTGAACCGAAATAAACATAATGAAAAGCAAGTTATCATCAGTGCAAGTGAAGGCTTCAAAGAAATGCAATCAATGTGGCATCAGTCATGAATTCAAGCAGGAACTGTACTTAGCATTTGGAAACTTAATGGAAAAGTCCAAAAAGATTTTTGTTGGTCCCGGAACTATGGCCGAAAACGTGCATTTAGAGATAGACGACAATGTAAAACCAGTCATCCAGTCGCCAAGAAGAATCCCAATTAGGACTCAAAGGCTGCTCAAGAAAGCACTGAATGGTGCGGCAAAATTGCCTAAACACAGCATTGAAGCGCTCAAAAACTTTAAAATTCTACGAAATTATTAGTGGACTCCATGGAGAGCATGCGCTAGCGGATGAAATCGTTGTCATTTGAAGTGGCGAAACGAAAGACAAGGCACGAGAAAACCATGACAACAACTGGAGGCATTGCTGATGCATTTAGAACGAGCTAATTGCACCCTCAACTCAATCAAGTCTGGCAAGTTGGAGCTGTGCAAAAGCTCCATTTCATTCTTCGGTCTCCTTCTCACAAATGAAGGCATAAAACCAGATCCAGCAAAGCTGGAGCCATTCAGAAAATGCCAGAGCCAGATGACAAAAGAGCATTGGAGAGATACATTGGCATGGTAAACTACCTCTCAAAGTTCATTCCTGGGCTGAGTGCTAAGATCACTGTAGATAGATAGTTAGTTAGGGCGGCTGATTCGATAGCCGATGGCACCTCGACCCGGAGATCTATTGTACCTCCCATGTACCCTTAGCTTAAAGGGTGTCTGCAAACTCTGGTATGTCCAGGTCTTTCATGAAATTGATTAACTTCTGTAGTTTAACTTTGTGAACATGGTTAATGTCCACATTGCTACTGTTGAAGTGTTTTTGTCGAGTTGAATTCATGGATTTACAATTACAGAGAATGTGTTCAATTGTTTCGTTTGCCTCATTACAGAATCTGCAATTAGGATCTGTTGAAACCTTTTTGTTAAACAGATGATACCGTAGGCGACAGTGGCCTGTTAGTATGCCTGTCAGTATACTTAGGTTTCGACGATTCATACTGAGGGCATCCTCAGTACGTTTTTCATCTATTGTCTTGATGAAGATCTTTGAAATCCTCATTTCTTTTTGTTCTTCCCAGTATTTCAGGTGTTCTTCTTTACCCAGTGTACCACTTTTTTCTTTATGACTGACTCATTCAGTGGTAACGTAACGGCTATCTCTGCCGTCACTCTCTGTCACTTTGGCCCGGTATCCACATAAGCACCACTTTGTTTTTTGTACCGATTTCTTTTAGCTTATTTAGGCAGTTGAGCACGGTTTTACTTTTTATCTTAGTTGATTGAAGAGCTTTCAGTGCTGCTTGACTGTCACTTATTACGTAACACTGTAAGATCACTGTAACATGCTAAGGAATTCCAGTGGCTCCCGGACAATCATCATGCGTTCAAAGCAATTGTGAGCGAAATTGTTACCGACAGACGGTTGAGGTATCCGTATGGACAAGCCGAGGTAATCATTCAAGACGGCCAGCAATATACTTTGCTTCCGATTCGATCATAGACGCCCACTGAAAAGAGATACTCGCAAATCGAAAAAGATCACAAACCTTTGTGTTGGTCAATATACACAGGAAACCAATTCACAAGATCACAAAACGACTTCAATCAGTGTTGATGTTCCTTCAAAGATATCGAATCAAGATTGTGCATGTTCCTGGAAAAGAAATGGTCCTGTCTGATACGCTGTCAAGAGCGCCATTGTTAAAAACTGAAGCGAATGGTCACATCAAGCTTGTTGAGAAAAGAGCCGAAGGCTTGCCGATTTCTGACAAGAGAATTGAAAATATTAAAGAAGAAGCTATAAAAGGTCCGACAATGGTTAAGATGATGAAATTAATTGGGAATGGATGGCCAGAGAATATCAAAAAGTTTCCAGATGAGCTGAGATATTATCACAAATACAGAAATGAGCTGCCGTGCTATACTTCTAGAATCTCAAACATTTTAAATCTCGGTTTTCCGAAACGAGATCTGAAGGCTCCGAGACGAAATCTCGTACGAGACCGAGAAAAAACGAGATTTTTATAAATTATAGATTTTGCAAAAATAAAAGTGAAATGTCAGCTGACCGGAGCTGGCAAACCTAATTGGAAAAAAAAATTTCAAGAACATGGTAAGAGGACAAAAGTCTACCTAGTCTCGGCAACAACAAAATTGAAACTCTTAGCCAAGTGATATTAAAGTGTATCGTGAGTAAAGAATGACATAAAATAACATTCCAGGTAGTGAAACATGATCGCATTCCACTTATTGGATATGATGACTGTCTTCGATTAGGCAGCACTTTGAAGTATGAGTGTACCAATAAAGACAGAAAACTTATTGGAAAAGTGCAAAAGGGTTTTTGTTGGTCTCAGAAAAATGGCCGAAAACGTGCATTTAGAGATAGAAGACAATGTAAAACCAGTCATTCAATCGCCAAGAGGAATACTCTACGAAATTATTAATGGACTCCGTGGAGCCAAGAAGCTCCATGAAGCTTAGAACGAGAAAATTGTACCCTCAACTCAATGAAGTCTGGCAAGTTGAAGCTGGTAAAAGCTCCATTTCATTCTTCGGTTACCTTCTCACAAATGAAGGCATAAAACCAGATCCAGCAAAGCTGGAGCCATTCAGAAAATGCCAGAGCCAGATGACAAAAGAGCATTGGAGAGATACATTGCATGGTAAACTACCTCTCGAAGTTCATTCCTAGGCTGAGTGCTAAGATCACTGTAGATAGATAGTTAGTTAGGGCGGCTGATTCGATAGCCGATGGCACCTCGACCCGGAGATCTATTGTACCTCCCATGTACCCTTAGCTTAAAGGGTGTCTGTAAACTCTGGTATGTCCAGGTCTTTCATGAATTTATTAACTTCTGTAGTTTAACTTTGTGAACATGGTTAATGTCCACATTGCTACTGTTGAAGTGTTTTTGTCGAGTTGAATTCATGGATTTACAATTACAGAGAATGTGTTCAATTGTTTCGTTTGCCTCATTACAGAATCTGCAATTAGGATCTGTTGCAACCTTTTTGTTGAACAGATGATACCGTAGGCGACAGTGGCCTGTTAGTATGCCTGTCAGTATACTTAGGTTTCGACGATTCATACTGAGGGCATCCTCAGTACGTTTTTCATCTATTGTCTTGATGAAGATCTTTGAAATCCTCATTTCGTTTTGTTCTTCCCAGTATTTCAGGTGTTCTTCTTTACCCAGTGTGCCACATTTTTCTTTATGACTGACTCATACAGTGGTAACGTAAAGGCTGTCTCTGCCGTCACTCTCTGTCATTGTGGCCCGGTATCCACGTAAGCACCACTTTGTTTTTTGTACCGATTTCTTTTAGCTTATTTAGGCAGTTGAGCACGGTTTTACTTTTTATCTTAGTTGATTGAAGAGCTTTCAGTGCTGCTTGACAGTCACTTAGTACGTAACACTGTAAGATCACTGTAACATGCTAAGGAATTCCAGTGGCTCCCGGAAAATCATCATGCGTTCAAAGCAATTGTGAGCGAAATTGTTACCGACAGACGGTTGAGGTATTCCCAAATGGACAAGCCGAGGTAATCATTCAAGACGACCAGCAATATACTTTGCTTCCCGATCATTGACGCCCACTGAAAAGAGATACTCGCAAATCGAAAAAGATCTCAAACCTTTGTGTTGGTCAATATACACAGGAAACCAATTCACAAGATCACAAAACGACTTCAATCAGTGTTGATGTTCCTTCAAAGATATCGAATCAAGATTGTGCATGTTCCTGGAAAAGAAATGGTCCTGTCTGATACGCTGTCAAGAGCGCCATTGTTAAAAACTGAAGCGAGTGAGAGTCACATCAAGCTTGTTGAGAAAAGAGCCGAAGACTTGCCGATATCTAACGAGACAATTGAAAATATTAAAGAAGAAGCAATAAAAGATCCGATAATGATCAAGATATGAAACTAATTGACAAAATTCGACGCTGTTCATCGTTTAAGCGATGCGAGCAATCATCGTGATTTTGTGATTGCTTTATGGGGTCATTCTCAATTTCGACATCACAGTCAAAATCGTCATCATCTTTGTCCTTGATAAAGAAATGCTTTCGCCATATTCTGATACCCTCTTTACAATCTCGTCAAAGGACTCCTGGAACGTTAAGAAATTTGAGCAGACTAGTTAATTTAGGTATTCTCTTCTCAAGCTTTTCTAACAAGCGTTCTCCGAAGGTTTTCTGATGAATTCTGTGATGATTTTGTCATTTTGTGAAAGTTTCTCTCGCAACTCTTTTCATGGTCAGTGCTACCAAAATTCATAATTTTGATAATCCAAACCTTTCGTTTCTAAAATTTTCTAGTTTTTTTTTGCCTGAAATTTCAAAACGATGTGAACAGAAAACCTCTACTCTATTGGTCTGTCTATGCTCAGAAAAATAAGTCAATTAGATACAAAGGAGTGGGCAATGTTTCCCAGCTCCCGCTTGGAGTCCAATTAAATTTTCAAGAAGAAGTTGATTGAATAATTTGAATAGAGGTTCGAGCGTAAAATTCTTAGAAATCAATTTGAATTTTAAATTCAACGACTTTTTCGATTTTTTTTTAAATCTCGTTTTTGAATATTTCTCGTAATGAAATCTCGGTTTGCCAGTTTGCCGAGAGTAAAGCACGTTACAACGTCTCTGTAAATTCAATACATAATAAATATATAAAGCGTATTGACATCCTTGTCATTCATTCACCAGAACATGATGACGGAAAAATAATCTGAATTAAAATCGACCACCGCTATGTTCAAAAATTACAGCGTGACATCAATGTTGAACTTAGAGGACAACACATTTCAAGTTGTAACGCTGTTTAACACTATTGAGACGTCTGCGTTAGCATTCTACACGTCGCTCGAAAAACCACAAGCAAGTGAAAACACCATTATTGATGATATTTTGGAGTTAATCAGGAAAAATGTGAAGCGAAACAACGGACTCGGAATCGATATCGACAACGGAATCGATATCAGTTTCACAAGTATGATCACTCCGAGGTAATCATTCAAGACGACCAGCAATATACTTTGCTTCGCGATCATTGACGCCCACTGAAAAGAGATACTCGCAAATCGAAAAAATCACAAACATTTGTGTTGGTCAGCATACACAAGATCACAAAACGACTTTAATCAGTGTTGATGTTCGTTCAAAGATATCGAATCAAGATTGTGCATGTTCCTGGAAGAGAAATGGTCCTGTCTGATACGCTGTCAAGAGCGCCATTGTTAAAAACTGAAGCGAATGGTCACATCAAGCTTGTTGAGAAAAGAGCCGAAGGCTTGCCGATATCTGACGAGAGAATTGAAAATATTAAAGAAGAAGCTATAAAAGGTCCGACAATGGTTAAGATGATGAAATTAATTGGGAATGGATGGCCAGAGAATATCAAGAAGGTTCCAGATGAGCTGAGATATTATCACAAATACAGAAATGAGCTGCCGTGCTATACTTCTAGAATCTCAAACATTTTAAAATCTCGGTTTTCCGAAACGAGATCTGAAGGCTCCGAGACGAAATCTCGTGCGAGACCGAGAAAAAACGAGATTTTTATAAATTATAGATTTTGTAAAAATAAAATAAAAATGATATAATGTTTTTTTAAACTTTTATTCTTATAAGTAAATCAGCGTTGTTTTTGAAAGTAACTTTTAAGGACACTCAAATCGATCATGGTTGCACAGGCCATTCGTTCTGGTCTCTTGCTACGTTAGTTAGCAGCAATTGAGAAATTCTGCTCACTTCTTATTGACGTTATTCTGATAAGCTTTAGAGCTTCTTCGAGCTTAGAGAGCTTTTCTGACTTTATTCCTGTTGAAACGTATTTGTTGAAGTCCTCAGCAGTAAGGTCATCAGGATCAGGAACAGCGTTTGCATTCGATCTTTTGCTTTTCGACGGCTTTGGGACAAATTTCGATGTTGTTCATCGTTTAAGCGATGCGAGAAATCATCGTGATTTTGCGATTGCATTATGGGGACATTCTCAATTGCGACATCACAGTCAAAATCACCACCATCTTTGTCCTTGATAAAGAAATGCTTTCGCCATATTCTGATTCCCTCTTTAACGATCTCGTCTTTTTAGCCAACGTGAACGGATATTTCTCCTCATCGTTAAGGACTTCTGGATCGTTAAGAAATTTGAGCAGACTCCCTGCTAATTTAGGTATTCTCTTCTCGATCTATTTGAGAAATAGAAAGCTTGAGAAGCTTTCCTAACAGACGCTCTCTGAAGGATTTATGATGCAGTCGCAGTTCCTTCAACAAAAATTCCAAAGCTACTTCTGTGATGATTTTGTCATTTTGTAAAAGTTTCTCTAGCAACTCTTTTCATGGTCAGTGCTGCTAAAATTCATAATTTTGATAATCCAAACATTTTGTAAAAAAATTTTTATAGTTTTTTACCTGAAATTTTACAGCGATGTGAACAGAAAACCTCTACGGTCTGTCTATACTCCGGTAAATGATTCAATTCGATTAAATAACAAAAGTTTGAATAGAGGTTGTTCTTTGTTCGAGTGTAAAATTCTTAGAAATCAATTTGAATCTTAAATTCAACTATCTTTTATCGATCTTTTTTAAAATCTAGTTTTTGAATATTTCTCGTAATGAAATCTCGGTTTGCCAGTTTGCCGAGAGTAAAACACGTTAGAAGAAGATAGAAATTTTACATATAAATAATTAAAACACGTTACATCGTCTCTGTAAATTCGATACATAATAAATACTTTATTAAGCATATTGACATCCTTGTCATTCATTCACCAGAATATGGTGACGGAAGTGGTCAACTAGGAGAATGCCATGTCAGAATCCATGTCAGAAATCAAAGAATCTGAAGAATAGTTGGACCCAACCTGAAAATCAGAATAAAAATCGACCAAAGAGAAACAGCGTGGGAGAAGAGTCGGCATTTTATCAAGTAGAGATGACGACCAGATTCAATCCGTCAGAAATTCTAAGAATTTTCGATGCTACGTTCAAAAATTACAGCGTGACATCAATGTTGAACTTAGAGGACAACAAATTTCAAGTTGCAGCGCTGTTGAATACTATTGGACCGTCTGCGTTTTCACTCTACATGTCGCTCGAAAAACCAGAAGCAACTGAAAACACGATTATCGATAATATTTTGGAGTTAATCAGGAAAAATGTGAAGCGAAACAACGAATTGATGTTTAATCGATATCTGTTTCACAAGTATGATCAATCCGAGGTAATCATTCAAGACGACCAGCAATATACTTTGCTTCGCGATCATTGACGCCCACTGAAAAGAGATACTCGCAAATCGAAAAAAATCACAAACATTTGTGTTGGTCATGCTGTGTATGCTACACAGGAGACCAATTCACAAGATCACAAAACGACTTCAATCAGTGTTGATGTTCCTTCAAAGATATCGAATCAAGATTGTGCATGTTCCTGGAAAAGAAATGGTCCTGTCTGATACGCTGCCATTGTTAAAAACTGAAGCGAGTGAGAGTCACATCAAGCTTGTTGAGAAAGAGCCGAAGACTCGCCGATATCTAACGAGACAATTGAAAATATTAAAGAAGAAGCAATAAAAGATCCGATAATGATCAAGATATGAAACTAATTGACAAAATTCGACGCTGTTCATCGTTTAAGCGATGCGAGCAATCATCGTGATTTTGTGATTGCTTTATGGGGTCATTCTCAATTTCGACATCACAGTCAAAATCGTCAGCATCTTTGTCCTTGATAAAGAAATGCTTTCGCCATATTCTGATACCCTCTTTACAATCTCGTCAAAGGACTCCTGGAACGTTAAGAAATTTGAGCAGACTAGTTAATTTAGGTATTCTCTTCTCAAGCTTTTCTAACAAGCGTTCTCCGAAGGTTTTCTGATGAATTCTGTGATGATTTTGTCATTTTGTGAAAGTTTCTCTCGCAACTCTTTTCATGGTCAGGGCTACCAAAATTCATAATTTTGATAATCCAAACATTTCGTTCTAAAATTTTCTAGTTTTTTTTGCCTGAAATTTCAAAACGATGTGAACAGAAAACCTCTACTCTATTGGTCTGTCTTTGCTCAGAAAAATAAGTCAATTAGATACAAAGGAGTGGGCAATGTTTCCAAGCTCCCGCTTGGAGTCCAATTAAATTTTCAAGAAGAAGTTGATTGAATCATTTGAATAGAGGTTCGAGCGTAAAATTCTTAGAAATCAATTTGAATTTTAAATTCAACGACTTTTTCGATTTTTTTTTAAATCTCGTTTTTGAATATTTCTCGTAATGAAATCTCGGTTTGCCGAGAGTAAAACACGTTACACCGTCTCTGTAAATTCATTACATAATAAATATATAAAGCGTATTGACATCCTTGTCATTCATTCACCAGAACATGGTGACGGAAAAATAATCTGAATAAAAATCGACCAAAGAGAAACAGCGTGGGAGAAGAGTCAGCATTTTATCAAGTAGAGATGTCGACCAGATTCAATCCAAATTTAAAAAGCACCAACCTGAACCTAAAAAGTGCTGATCCGTCAGAAACTCTAAGAATTTTCGAGGCTGTGTTCAAAAATTACAGCGTGACATCAATGTTGAACTTAGAGGACAACAAATTTCAAGTTGTAACGCTGTTTAACACTATTGGACCGTCTGCGTTAGCATTCTACACGTCGCTCGAAAAACCACAAGCAAGTGAAAACACCATTATCGATGATATTTTGGAGTTAATCAGGAAAAATGTGAAGCGAAACAACGGACTCGGAATCGATATCGACAACGGAATCGATATCAGTTTCACAAGTATGATCAATCCGAGGTAATCATTCAAGACGACCAGCAATATACTTTGCTTCGCGATCATTGACGCCCACTGAAAAGAGATACTCGCAAATCGAAAAAAATCACAAACATTTGTGTTGGTCAGCATACACAAGATCGCAAAACGACTTTAATCAGTGTTGATCTTCCTTCAAAGATATCGAATCAAGATTGTGCATGTTCCTGGAAGAGAAATGGTCCTGTCTGATACGCTGTCAAGAGCGCCATTGTTAAAACTGAAGCGAATGGTCACATCAAGCTTGTTGAGAAAAGAGCCGAAGGCTTGCCGATTTCTGACAAGAGAATTGAAAATATTAAAGAAGAAGCTATAAAAGGTCCGACAATGGTTAAGATGATGAAATTAATTGGGAATGGATGGCCAGAGAATATCAAGAAGTTTCCAGATGAGCTGAGATATTATCACAAATACAGAAATGAGCTGCCGTGCTATACTTCTAGAATCTCAAACATTTTAAAATCTCGGTTTTCCGAAACGAGATCTGAAGGCTCCGAGACGAAATCTCGTACGAGACCGAGAAAAAACGAGATTTTTATAAATTATAGATTTTGCAAAAATAAAAGTGAAATGTCAGCTGGACCGGAGCTGGCAAACCTAATTGGAAAAAAATTTCAAGAACATGGTAAGAGGACAAAAGTCTACCTAGTCTCGGCAACAACAAATTGAAACTCTTAGCCAAGTGATATTAAAGTGTATCGTGAGTGAAGAATGACATAAAATAACATTCCAGGTAGTGAAACATGATCGCATTCCACTTATTGGATATGATGACTGTCTTCGATTAGGCAGCACTTTGAAGTATGATGTACCAATAAAGACAGAAACTTATTGGAAAAGTGCAAAAGGGTTTTTGTTGGTCTCAGAAAAATGGCCGAAAACGTGCATTTAGAGATAGAAGACAATGTAAAACCAGTCATCCAACCGCCAGAGGAATACTCTACGAAATTATTAATGGACTCCGTGGAGCCAAGAAGCTCCAAGAAGCTTAGAACGAGAAAATTGTACCCTCAACTCAATGAAGTCTGGCAAGTTGAAGCTGGTAAAAGCTCCATTTCATTCTTCGGTTACCTTCTCACAAATGAAGGCATAAAACCAGATCCAGCAAAGCTGGAGCCATTCAGAAAATGCCAGAGCCAGATGACAAAAGAGCATTGGAGAGATACATTGCATGGTAAACTACCTCTCAAAGTTCATTCCTAGGCTGAGTGCTAAGATCACTGTAGATAGATAGATAGTTAGGGCGGCTGATTCGATAGCCGATGGCACCTCGACCCGGAGATCTATTGTACCTTCCATGTACCCTTAGCTTAAAGGGTGTCTGTAAACTCTGGTATGTCCAGGTCTTTCATGAAATTTATTAACTTCTGTAATTTAACTTTGTGAACATGGTTAATGTCCACATTGCTACTGTTGAAGTGTTTTTGTCGAGTTGAATTCATGGATTTACAATTACAGAGAATGTGTTCAATTGTTTCGTTTGCCTCATTACAGAATCTGCAATTAGGATCTTCTTTACCCACTTTACCAAGTGTACCACTTTTTTCTTTATGACTGACTCATTCAGTGGTAACGTAACGGCTATCTCTGCCGTCACTCTCTGTCACTGTGGCCACATAAGCACCACTTTGTTTTTTGTACCGATTTCTTTTAGCTTATTTAGGCAGTTGAGCACGGTTTTCCTTTTTATCTTAGTTGATTGAAGAGCTTTCAGTGCTGCTTGACTGTCACTTAGTACGTAACACTGTAAGATCACTGTAACATGCTAAGGAATTCCAGTGGCTCCCGGACAATCATCATGCGTTCAAAGCAATTGTGAGCGAAATTGTTACTGACAGACGGTTGAGGTATCCGTATGTACAAGCCGAGGTAATCATTCAAGACGACCAGCAATATACTTTGCTTCCCGATCATTGACGCCCACTGAAAAGATATGCTCGCAAATCGAAAAAGATCACAAACCTTTGTGTTGGTCAATATACACAGGAAACCAATTCACAAGATCACAAAACGACTTCAATCAGTGTTGATGTTCCTTCAAAGATATCGAATCAAGATTGTGCATGTTCCTGGAAAAGAAATGGTCCTGTCTGATACGCTGCCAAGAGCGCCATTGTTAAAAACTGAAGCGAGTGAGAGTCACATCAAGCTTGTTGAGAAAAGAGCCGAAGACTCGCCGATATCTAACGAGACAATTGAAAATATTAAAGAAGAAGCAATAAAAGATCCGATAATGATCAAGATATGAAACTAATTGACAAAATTCGACGCTGTTCATCGTTTAAGCGATGCGAGCAATCATCGTGATTTTGTGATTGCTTTATGGGGTCATTCTCAATTTCGACATCACAGTCAAAATCGTCAGCATCTTTGTCCTTGATAAAGAAATGCTTTCGCTATATTCTGATACCCTCTTTACAATCTCGTCAAAGGACCCTGGAACGTTAAGAAATTTGAGCGGACTAGTTAATTTAGGTATTCTCTTCTCAAGCTTTTCTAACAAGCGTTCTCCGAAGGTTTTTCTGATGAATTCTGTGATGATTTTGTCATTTTGTTGAAAGTTTCTCTCGCAACTCTTTTCATGGTCAGTGCTACCAAAATTCATAATTTTGATAATCCAAACCTTTCGTTTCTAAAATTTTCTAGTTTTTTTTGCCTGAAATTTCAAAACGATGTGAACAGAAAACCTCTACTCTATTGGTCTGTCTATGCTCAGAAAAATAAGTCAATTAGATACAAAGGGGGCAATGTTTCCCAGCTCCCGCTTGGAGTCCAATTAAATTTTCAAGAAGAAGTTTGATTGAATAATTTGAATAGAGGTTCGAGCGTAAAATTCTTAGAAATCAATTTGAATTTTAAATTCAACGACTTTTTCGATTTTTTTTTAAATCTCGTTTTTGAATATTTCTCGTAATGAAATCTCGGTTTGCCAGTTTGCCGAGAGTAAAGCACGTTACAACGTCTCTGTAAATTCAATACATAATAAATATATAAAGCGTATTGACATCCTTGTCATTCATTCGCCAGAATATGTTGACGGAAAAATAATCTGAATAAAAATCGACCAAAGAGAAACAGCGTGGGAGAAGAGTCAGCATTTTATCAAGTAGAGATGTCGAAAAAATGAACCTAAAAAGTGCTGATCCGTCAGAAATTCTAAGAATTTTCGAGGCTATGTTCAAAAATTACAGCGTGACATCAATGTTGAACTTAGAGGACAACACATTTCAAGTTGTAACGCTGTTTAACACTATTGGACCGTCTGCGTTAGCATTCTACACGTCGCTCGAAAAACCACAAGCAAGTGAAAACACCATTATTGATGATATTTTGGAGTTAATCAGGAAAAATGTGAAGCGAAACAACGGACTCGGAATCGATATCGACAACGAATCGATATCAGTTTCACAAGTATGATCACTCCGAGGTAATCATTCAAGACGACCAGCAATATACTTTGCTTCGCGATCATTGACGCCCACTGAAAAGAGATACTCGCAAATCGAAAAAATCACAAACATTTGTGTTGGTCAGCATACACAAGATCACAAAACGACTTTAATCAGTGTTGATGTTCGTTCAAAGATATCGAATCAAGATTGTGCATGTTCCTGGAAGAGAAATGGTCCTGTCTGATACGCTGTCAAGAGCGCCATTGTTAAAACTGAAGCGAATGGTCACATCAAGCTTGTTGAGAAAAGAGCCGAAGGCTTGCCGATATCTGACGAGAGAATTGAAAATATTAAAGAAGAAGCTATAAAAGGTCCGACAATGGTTAAGATGATGAAATTAATTGGGAATGGATGGCCAGAGAATATCAAGAAGGTTCCAGATGAGCTGAGATATTATCACAAATACAGAAATGAGCTGCCGTGCTATACTTCTAGAATCTCAAACATTTTAAAAATCTCGGTTTTCCGAAACGAGATCTGAAGGCTCTCGAGACGAAATCTCGTACGAGACCGAGAAAAAACGAGATTTTTATAATTATAGATTTTTGCAAAATAAAATAAAAATGATAATTACGTAATAGATATAATGTTTTTTTAAACTTTTATTCTTTACGTAAATCAGCGTTGTTTTTGAAAGTAACTTTAAGGACACTAAAATCGATCATGATTGCACAGGCCATTCGTTCTGGTCTCTTACTACGGGAGTTAAGCAGCAATTGAGAATTCTGCTCACTTCTTATTGACGTTATCTGATAAGCTTTAGAAACGTCCTGTTGAAACGTATTTGTTGAAGTCCTCAGCAGTAGCATCAGGATCAGGAACAGCGTTTGCATTCGATCTTTTGCTTTTCGACGGCTTTGGGACAAAATTCGATGTTGTTCATCGTTTAAGCGATGCGAGAAATCATCGTGATTTTGCGATTGCATTATGGGGACATTCTCAATTGCGACATCACAGTCAAAATCACCACCATCTTTGTCCTTGATAAAGAAATGCTTTCGCCATATTCTGATTCCCTCTTTAACGATCTCGTCTTTTTAGCCAACGTGAACGGATATTTCTCCTCATCGTTAAGGACTTCTGGATCGTTAAGAAATTTGAGCAGACTCCCTGCTAATTTAGGTATTCTCTTCTCGATCTATTTGAGAAATAGAAAGCTTGAGAAGCTTTCCTAACAGACGTTCTCTGAAGGATTTATGATGCAGTCGCAGTTCCTTCAACAAAAATTCCAATGCTCCTTCTGTGATGATTTTGTCATTTTGTAAAAGTTTCTCTCGCAACTCTTTTCATGGTCAGTGCTGCTAAAATTCATAATTTTGATAATCCAAACATTTTGTAAAAAAATTTTTATAGTTTTTTACCTGAAATTTTACAGCGATGTGAACAGAAAACCTCTACGGTCTGTCTATACTCCGGTAAATGATTCAATTCGATTAAATAACAAAGGTTTGAATAGAGGTTGTTCTTTGTTCGAGTGTAAAAATAAATTCTTAGAAATCAATTTGAATCTTAAATTCAACGATCTTTTATCGATCTTTTTTAAAATCTCGTTTTTGAATATTTCTCATAATGAAATCTCGGTTTGCCAGTTTGCCGAGAGTAAAGCACGTTACATCGTCTATGTAAATTCGATACATAATAAATACTTTATTAAGCATATTGACATCTTTGTCATTCATTCACCAGAACATGGTGACGGAAGTGGTCAACTAGGAGAATGCCATGTCAGAATCCATGTCAGAAATCAAAGAATCTGAAGAATAGTTGGACCCAACCTGAAAATCAGAATAAAAATCGACCAAAGAGAAACACGTGGGGAGAAGAGTCGGCATTTTATCAAGTAGAGATGACGACCAATTCAATCCGTCAGAATTCTAAGAATTTTCGATGCTACGTTCAAAAATTACAGCGTGACATCAATGTTGAATTTAGAGGACAACAATTTTCAAGTTGCAGCGCTGTTGAATACTATTGGACCTTCTGCGTTTTCACTCTACACGTCGCTCGAAAAACCAGAAGCAACTGAAAACACGATTATCGATAATATTTTGGAGTTAATCAGGAAAAATGTGAAGCGAAACAACGGATTGATGTTTAATCGATATCTGTTTCACAAGTATGATCAGGAGGAAGGCCAAACATTAATGAGTATCTAACAGAACTGAAAAAGCATCTCGAGAACTGCAAGTACAAGGACAATGGTCGACAAGCTTGAAAAACAATTGCTTCGTGATAGATTGGCATTTGTAGTAACGAACAAGGAAACAATACATCTCATTTTCAATAATGATGAAATGGTGTAAATGAAAGCATCAGTTTAGAGAAGGTAATTGAAATATGCGAATTTGGTGAAGGAACTGCCAGGTAGATGAGCCAAATGGACAATTGAACCGAAATAAACATAATGAAAAGCAAGTTATCATCAGTGCAAGTAAAGGCTTCAAAGAAATGCAATCAATGTGGCATCAGTCATGAATTCAAGCAGGAACTGTACTTAGCATTTGGAAACTTAATGGAAAAGTGCAAAAAGATTTTTGTTGGTCCCGGAACTATGGCCGAAAACGTACATTTAGACATATACGACAATGTAAAACCAGTCATCCAATCGCCAAGAAGAATCCCAATTAAGATTCAAAGGCTGCTCAAGAAAGCACTGAATGGTGCGACAAAATTGCCTAAACACAGCATTGAAGCGCTCAAAAAACTTTAAAACTCTACGAAATTATTAGTGGACTTATGGAATGCATGCGCTAGCGGATGAAATCGTTGTCATTTGAAGTGGCGAAACGAAAGACAAGGCACGAGAAAACCATGACAACAACTGGAGGCATTGCTGATGCATTTAGATCGAGCTAATTGCACCCTCAACTCAATCAAGTTGGAGACCATTTCATTCTTCAGCAAAAGCTCCATTTCATTATTCGGTCACCTTCTCACAAATGAAGGCTTTATACCAGATCCAGCAAAGCTGGAGCCATTCAGAAAAAGCCAGAGCCAGGTGCCAATAGAGCATTGGAGAGATACATTGGCATAGTAAACTACGTCTCGAAGTTCATTCCTAGGCTGAGTGTTAGGATCACTGAAACATGCTAAGGAATTCAAGCAGCGTTCAAAGCAATTGTGAGCGAAATTGTTACCGACAGAACGTTGAGGTATCCCCAAATGGACAAGCCGAGGTAATCATTCAAGACGAAAAGCCAATATACTTTGCTTCGCGATCATTGACGCCCCCTGAAAAGAGATACTCGCAAATGGAAAAAGAACTGATACTTAGCCATTTGCTTCGCCTGTGAACGGTTTGATCAATTAGTTTATGGGTTTTAGTTGAGAAATTCTCGTCAAGTCTGATCACAAGCCTTTGTGTTGGTCACACCATACACAAGAACCAATCATAAGATTCTAATCTTCAAGCGACTCAATCAATGCTGATGTTCCTTCAAAGATACGAATCAAGATTGTGTCAAGAGCGCCATAGTTAAAATTGTAGCGAATGAGAGTCACATCAAGCTTGTTGAGAAAAGAGCCGTAACTTGCCGATATCTAACGAGACAATTGAAAATATTAAAGAAGAAGCAATAAAAGATCCGATAATGATCAAGATATGAAACTATTGAGACAGATGGCCAGAGAAATCAAGAAGCTTCCAGATAGCTGAAACATACAGAAATGAGCTGCCGTCGAAGATGGTCCTTTATTCATGGATGGTCGAATGCGAAGACAAGATCACGCCGGAATCCAACCGTGTTTGAATATTGCCAAGATTCGGTTTTTTTGGCCAGGCATCACGGAACAGATCACGGAACAAGAGAATTCATAATGGCCTTATTTGCCTAGAAAACTATTCATTTCAAAAGAAGAGAGCCGTAGACTTGCCGATATCTAACGAGACAATTGGAAATATTAAAGAAGAGGCTATAAAAGATCCGATAATGATCAAGAGAAGAAATTAATTGAGAATGGATGGCCAGAGAATATCAAGAAGCTTCCAGATGAGCTGAAACAGTATCACAAATACAGAAATGAGCTGTCGTGCTATACTTCTTAAATCTCGGACATTTGATCTCGGTTTTCCTAGACGAGATCTGAAGGCTCCGAGACGAAATCTCGTACGAGACCGAGAAAAAACGAGATTTTTATAGATGATAGATTTTGTAGCAATAAAATAAAATAACAATGATAATTATGATAACTTCTAAGGACATATAATGATTTTTTTTAAACTTTTATTCTTATACGTAAATAAACTTTGTTTTTGAAAGTTTTTTTGAGGACACTCAAATCGCTCATGGTTGCACAGGACATTCGTTCTGGTCTCTTGCTACGGTAGTTAGCAGCATTGAGAAATTCTGCTCACTTCTTATTGACGTTATTCTGATAAGCTTTAGTGCTTCTTTGAGCTTTTCTGACTTTATTCCTGTTAAAACGTATTTGTTGAAGTCCTCACTAGTAGGTCATCAGATCCTGGTGACCCACCAGCGTTTGCACTCGATCTTTTGCGTCGTTTAAGCGATGCGAGCAATCATCGTGATCTTGCGATTGCGTTATAAGTATAAACATTCTCAATTTCGACATCACAATCAAAATCACCAGCATCTTTGTCCTTGATAAAGAAATGCTTTCGCCATATTCTGATACCCTCTCGTCCTTTTTTGCCAATGTGAACGAATATTCCTGCTTCTCGTTAAGGACTCCCGGAACGTTAAGAAATTTGAGCAGACTCACTGTTAATTTAGGTATCCTCTATCTGTTTCTCAAGCTTTTCTAACAAGCGTTCTCCGAAGGTTTTCTGATGAATTCGAAGTTCCTTCAATAAAAATTCCAATGATCCTTCTGTGATGATTTTGTCATTTTGTAAAAGTTTCTCTCGTTTTTTCAATTTTTTTTACCTGAAATTTCAAAACGATGTGAAAAGAAAACCTCTACGGTCTGTCTATACTCCGGTAAATAAGTCAATTCGAAACAGAGAACAGGGCAATGCTTCCAAGAGGGAGAGTCCATTTTAATTTTCAAGAAGAAGAAGTCAATTCGATACAGAGGAGTGGGCAATGCTTCTAAGCGGGAGAGTCCAATTAAATTATCAAGAAGAAGTCATTCGATTGATTAACAAAGGTCTGAATAGAGGGTTCGAGCGTAAAATTCTTAGAAATCAATTTAAATGTTAAATTCAACGACTTTTTAAATTTTTTTAAAAATCTCGTTTTTGATTATTTCTCGTAATGAAATCTCGGTTTGCCCGTTTGCCGAGAGTAAAACACGTTACATCGTCTCTGTTGTCAATTATGAGTACGAGTTGTATCCATGTCAGAAACCAAAGAATCTGAAGAACTCAACCTAAAAGTCAGAATAAGAATCGACCAAATAGAGAAAAAAACGTGGGAGAAGAGTTGAAAAACAATTGAATTCAGCAACATTTGGAAAGTGAAAAAAGAAAAATTTACTGTTTTAAATATTTCTTCGGAACCGACACATCGCCCAAACGGGCTTCTAATTCGAGCGGAGTTTCCTGAATACCATTAAATTTTCCGATTTCCTTGATTCCCGTTGCTCTTTGGTTGTGACGTCAGTGTTAATTTTCTTTAGTTCTCCATAAAAAAAGGCGCAGTGTGTGGGTATATCGACGGCCGCGATGCTTCCGAGAATTAATAATATTTCAAGAAAGTGATCTGGTGCCCCGAAAAACTGTCGGTAACCCAAAAGCAGTTAAAAACATCATCTCTTGATGAATCTCATTTCAAAAGCATTTTTTCCTTTAAAAACATTTAATCATCATTCAAACAATTCATTCATTTTGGTTCATTGCAGTAAAGTGCATTGCCTGTTATTGTAGCTGAAATCCAAATAAATAAATAAATTGCTCCATTGGCATTTGTAGTAACGAACAAGGAAACAAGATATTTCATTTTCAATAAAGATGGTGCCGAATATGAAAGCATCATTCTGGAGAAGGTAATCCAAATGTGAGAAGTTGGTAAAGAGACTGCTACATAGCAATGTTAGCCAAATGGACAATGGAACCGAAATAAACATAAACATAACGAAAAGCAAGTTATAATCAGTGCAAGTGAAGGCTTCAAAGAAATGCAAGTATTGTGGCATCAGTCATGAATTCAAGAAGGAACTGTGCCCAGTATTTGGCCTAAATCAGAAAATAAAACAACTTGATTCGTCGGAATCAGGCTGCAGTGAATACGAAGACGAGCCACAAATGATAAATGTGATTTGTTCCAACAGCAACTCAATCTTATCAGCGAATTTGAAGTTCAAAATACAAGATAAACTCGCACAAGTGAAATGTCTGCTGGACCGGAGCTGGCAAACCTAATTGGAAAAAAAATTTCAAGAACATGTTAAGAGGACAAAAGTCTACCTAGTCTCGGCAGCAACAAAATTGAAACTCTTGGCCAAGATATTAAAGTGATATTGTACCCTCAACTCAATGAAGTCTGGCAAGTTGAAGCTGTTTTTTTACCGAGTTGGACCTTTTTGCTCCATTTCATTCTTCGGTCACCTTCTCACAAATGAAGGCATAAAACCAGATCCAGCAAAGCTGGAGCCATTCAGAAAAAGCCAGAGCCAGGTGCCAATAGAGCATTGGAGAGATACATTGGCATAGTAAACTACCTCTCGAAGTTCATTCCTAGGCTGAGTGTTAGGATCACTGAAACATGCTAAGGAATTCCAGTGGCTCCCCGGACAATCATCATGCGTTCAAAGCAATTTGTGGGATCCGACCTTACGATGTATTGGGAGTCAAATGTATGAGTCAGTCGGTAATAAATAAAGAAGGTAAAGGACGTCCCCTTTGATCAAATATAACAGGAATTAGTTGGTATCATTATATCAACAGATAGCTATTACAGGGATCCTACATTGGTGTTAGCGGTGGGATCTAAAACTGCTAAAGGTTTTGGGTAGTATTCAAATATAGATAGGAATAAAAAGAAAATAATAAACCGAGGCTGACGACATGCATCGGAGCTCGAGTGAGGTTTGGACATGATGCCACTCACCAAAGAAGATAATAAAGCGAGGCTAACGATTCGTAGCTCGCGTGAGGATTGGACATGATGCCACTCACAAAAGAAAATAATAAAGCGAGGCTGACGACATGCATCGTAGCTCGCGTGAGGATTGGACATGATGCCACTCACCGAAGATAATAAAGCGAGGCTAACGATATGCATCGCAGCTCGCGTGAGGTTTGGACAGGATGCCACTCACACAATCACAAAAAGAAATTTGGTACATTCGAGTCCCGATATTAGGACGTCTTTTAGATTGATATCGGTTAGAACGGTTTAACCCTAAAAAAAACGTGTTGGAAAATTTATTCACGAGATTGTTGGGCAGAATTAAGAGGGAATAACAAAGGTAAAGATCCATATTTCTGAGAAACGTGTAGAGAAGAGGTAATTTAACCTGTTGGACATTGAAAAGAAAAGAAAAATAAAGCAAATTGTAGAGTTGGTGTAAAAGAATGTATCGACATATTATTTCAGAGAAATGACATTCTTCCATTCCGCATTCAACCAAAGCGTCATGTACGAAATGCTTCAGGAATAAGGGAAGAGCAAGATGCTGATGAAGGTTCAAATGCAATTGTTCTCCCGGATGCAGTTCCCCTACTCGGAGAAAAGGAAAACCTTACATCGGTAATTGCGCAACCGATTAATAATAAGACAGGTGCCCAGAATATTAGTTGGATGAACTCTTTAGAGCCGCTTCCTGAAGAAACTGATTGGGGAAAGGCTAGAGCAAATTGGCTTTTTTGGAAGGACAAATGTTTACGTCTACTTGAATTGTCTAATCATCTGAAGACGGAGCACGAAAAGGAAAGTTTTCTCATCGTTCGGGGGGGAAAAGTGATTCAAGAAATCAGAAATAAGGATCCGGCTCCAAATGAAAGCGACGTTTTGAATGAATTTGGAGAAATTCCAGTGTTCGGAAACCTTCTCAAGCGATGCGATTACCATTATGGCTCAGCTGGAGGAAGCACTCTGCCAGATATTGTGGTGTTTCGAAATATTAAACAATCAGATGATGAATCATTCGCTAAATTTGCATCAAGAATACGTGAAGCGGCATCGCTATGCAATTTTACTAGTCGACAAGAAGAAATCAAGCTGCAAATAATGTCAGGTGCGATACATGGAGAAAAACTGGCCATGCAAAATGTGTTCAAACCAATGACGTTAACAGAATTGGAACAAGTCGGAAATGATTTGGAAGCAACAAAGAAAATGTATGACAAAAAAGAAAAACGAGAAGAGCCATTGGAGCCAGTATATACGGTGGAAAATTTTGGTGATCAAAGATGTAATCATCGAAACGGCTATCGTAAGCGTGAACGCAGCACTCCATATTCACGCGTACGATCATCGGCTCACAAATAGGAATGAAAACATTATGATGATAATAAATATGGAAGAGATAAGAGCTGCGGAAAGTGTGGCAAGAAGCATACGCTTCAAGAAAGATGCCCAGCGTTGGGAGCTGAGTATCACAAATGCCGTAAGCTAAATCATTTTGCAGTGATGTGTCATTCAGCAATGGGACGAATTGCGCATTTGAAGGAAGAATTGAAAGTCGAAAATAAGGTAAACATGATCAAAGATCAATCCGATTCAGACAGCTAAGCGCTTGGATTGCATTAGTGGGTAATGTAGGTACGGGTATTGCTCTGAATAATATTGAGAAAAATCTATGTGATGGAAATTACTTAGACAATAGAAAGGAAATAATAAAGAAAATGCGTACCTAAATAAAAAAAAAAAATCTTTTTTCGATTTTATATATAGGATTCCATGTTTTTCAAAGCGCGCTTCACTGTCGGACACTGAAGAAAAGCATTAACGAAACAATGCCCTGCTCCAAAAAGGATGTTTGGGATGATGATAGTGGTGAAACCAGCAGAAAAAATCTAGAACTGATGAACAAGACGAGATTCAACAACCATCTCAAAACCCATTAGTTCGTCATTCCGGTAGACATACGAAGGTCCCGCAGCGTTTCCACTTACAGCTCTCTCGCGAGGGGGAATAATTCCTGCGAAAGTCGTCGCCGGCGCAGGAGGAGGATGTGGGATCGGACCTTACGATGTATTGGGGGTCAAATGTATGAGTCAGTCGGTAATAAATAAAGAAGGTAAAGGACGTCCCCTTTGATCAAATATAACAGGAATTAGTTGGTATCATTATATCAACAGATAGCTATTACAGGGATCCTACATTGGTGTTAGCGGTGGGATCTAAAACTGCTAAAGGTTTTGGGTAGTATTCAAATATAGATAGGAATAAAAAGAAAATAATAAACCGAGGCTGACGACATGCATCGTAGCTCGAGTGAGGTTTGGACATGATGCCACTCACCAAAGAAGATAATAAAGCGAGGCTAACGATTCGTAGCTCGCATGAGGATTGGACATGATGCCACTCACAAAAGAAAATAATAAAGCGAGGCTGACGACATGCATCGTAGCTCGCGTGAGGATTGGACATTATGCCACTCACACAAGAAAATAATAAAGCGAGGCTGACGACATGCATCGTAGCTCGCGTGAGGATTGGACATGATGCCACTCACCGAAGATAATAAAGCGAGGCTAACGATATGCATCGCAGCTCGCGTGAGGTTTGGACAGGATGCCACTCACACAATCACATAAAGAAATTTGGTACATTCGAGTCCCGATATTAGGACGTCTTTTAGATTGATATCGGTTAGAACGGTTTAACCCTAAAAAAAACGTGTTGGAAAATTTATTCACGAGATTGTTGGGCAGAATTAAGAGGGAATAACAAAGGTAAAGATCCATATTTCTGAGAAACGTGTAGAGAAGAGGTAATTTAACCTGTTGGACATTGAAAAGAAAAGAAAAATAAAGCAAATTGTAGAGTTGGTGTAAAAGAATGTATCGACATATTATTTCAGAGAAATGACATTCTTCCATTCCGCATTCAACCAAAAGAAAGGTGGTAGCATGCTTAACAGCACCAAAGTGCGTCATGTACGAAATGCTTCAGGAATAAGGGAAGAGCAAGATGCTGATGAAGGTTCAAATGCAATTGTTCTCCCGGATGCAGTTCCCCTACTCGGAGAAAAGGAAAACCTTACATCGGTAATTGCGCAACCGATTAATAATAAGACAGGTGCCCAGAATATTAGTTGGATGAACTCTTTAGAGCCGCTTCCTGAAGAAACTGATTGGGGAAAGGCTAGAGCAAATTGGCTTTTCCGGAAGGACAAATGTTTACGTCTACTTGAATTGTCTAATCATCTGAAGACGGAGCACGAAAAGGAAAGTTTTCTCATCGTTCGGGGGGAAAAGTGATTCAAGAAATCAGAAATAAGGATCCGGCTCCAAATGAAAGCGACGTTTTGAATGAATTTGGAGAAATTCCAGTGTTCGGAAACCTTCTCAAGCGATGCGATTACCATTATGGCTCAGCTGGAGGAAGCACTCTGCCAGATATTGTGGTGTTTCGAAATATTAAACAATCAGATGATGAATCATTCGCTAAATTTGCATCAAGAATACGTGAAGCGGCATCGCTATGCAATTTTACTAGTCGACAAGAAGAAATCAAGCTGCAAATAATGTCAGGTGCGATACATGGAGAAAAACTGGCCATGCAAAATGTGTTCAAACCAATGACGTTAACAGAATTGGAACAGGTCGGAAATGATTTGGAAGCAACAAAGAAAATGTATGACAAAAAAGAAAAACGAGAAGAGCCATTGGAGCCAGTATATACGGTGGAAATTTTTGGTGATCAAAGATGTAATCATCGAAACGGCTATCGTAAGCGTGAACGCAGCACTCCATATTCACGCGTACGATCATCGGCTCACAAATAGGAATGAAAACATTATGATGATAATAAATATGGAAGAGATAAGAGCTGCGGAAAGTGTGGCAAGAAGCATACGCTTCAAGAAAGATGCCCAGCGTTGGGAGCTGAGTATCACAAATGCCGTAAGCTAAATCATTTTGCAGTAATGTGTCATTCAGCAATGGGACGAATTGCGCATTTGAAGGAAGAATTGAAAGTCGAAAATAAGGTAAACATGATCAAAGATCAATCCGATTCAGACAGCTAAGCGCTTGGATTGCATTAGTGGGTAATGTAGGTACGGGTATTGCTCTGAATAATATTGAGAAAAATCTATGTGAGGGAAATTACTTAGACAATAGAAAGGAAATAATAAAGAAGATGCGTACCTAAATAAAAAAAAAAAAATCTTTTTTCGATTTTATATATAGGATTCCATGTTTTTCAAAGCGCGCTTCACTGTCGGACACTGAAGAGAAGCATTAACGAAACAATGCCCTGCTCCAAAAAGGATGTTTGGGATGATGATAGTGGTGAAACCAGCAGAAAAAATCTAGAACTGATGAACAAGACGAGATTCAACAACCATCTCAAAACCCATTAGTTCGTCATTCCGGTAGACATACGAAGGTCCCGCAGCGTTTCCACTTACAGCTCTCTCGCGAGGGGGAATAATTCCTGCGAAAGTCGTCGCCGGCGCAGGAGGAGGATGTGGGATCGGACCTTACGATGTATTGGGGGTCAAACGTATGAGTCAGTCGGTAATAAATAAAGAAGGTAAAGGACGTCCCCTTTGATCGAATATAACAGGAATTAGTTGGTATCATTATATCAACAGATAGCTATTACAGGGATCCTACACAATTGTGAGCGAAATTGTTACCGACAGACGGTCGAGGTATCCCCAAATGGACAAGCCGAGGTAATCATTCAAGACGACCAGCAATATACTTTGCTTCCCGATCATTGACGCCCACTGAAAAGAGATACTCGCAAATCGAAAAAGATCACAAACCTTTGTGTTGGTCAATATACACAGGAAACCAATTCACAAGATCACAAAACGACTTCAATCAGTGTTGATGTTCCTTCAAAGATATCGAATCAAGATTGTGCATGTTCCTGGAAAAGAAATGGTCCTGTATGATACGCTGTCAAGAGCGCCATTGTTAAAAACTGAGGCAAGTGAGAGGCACACCAAGCTTGTTGAGAAAAGAGCCGAAGACTTGCCGATATCTAACGAGACAATTGAAAATATTAAAGAAGAAGCAATAAAAGATCCGATAATGATCAAGATATAAAACTAATTGAGAACAGATGGCCAGACAATATCAAGAAGCTTCCAGATGAGCTGAAACAGTACACAAATACAGAAATGAGCTGTCGTCAGAAGATGGTCTTTTATTCATGGATGGCCGAATGCGAAGACAAAGATCACGCCGGAATCGAACCGTGTTTGAATATTGCCAAAGATTCGGTTTTTTGGCCAGGCATCACGGAACAGATCACGGAACAAAGAGAAATTCATAATTGGTCTTATTTGCCTAGAAAGCTCTTCACTTCAAAAGAAGACATGCCACCCAACACCACAATATCCAGGAGAACAAGTATCAGTTGGTTTTTTCGAAGTAACAACTAATGGTTTCAAGAAGGACTACATCATTACGACAAACTACTACTCGGATTATTTCGAATTCGAAGTGCTAAAAAAACACAACAGTAGCATCAGCAATAAGCTTCTCAAAGCGGCAATTCAGCCGAATGTGAATTTACAAGAAAGTGACCACTGAGAGAGCAAGAATTCTCATCGGTCATGAATGGAAATAATTTAGCACAAAATGGGGCTTCAAGCACAGGTTGTCAACACCTCATCATCAACAGGCCAATGGGAAGGTCGAAGCGGCCGTGAAGGTTGCTAAGAAACTCAAACAAATATCAGCTAAAGATAACAGTGACCTCTGGCTCAATTTGCTGACGCATCGCAACACACCAAAAAACGTCTAGTCCAGCACAAAGAATGTTCGCAAGAAGGACTCGTTGCGAAATCCCAATGGCAACAAGGAAATTGAAACCAAAAGTAAATCAAGGAGTTCCGAATCAATCGAGGTCAATCAGTCGTCGTATGATCCAACTGTCAACCAGTGGTCGCGTGGAAAGATACTGCCCCAAGAAAAATACCAATCGCATTTAGTCGAAGCTGGTGGATCCAGATTCTGTCGCGGCAGGGTGTACATCAGGCCGTATTTCGATATGGACATAAATGAATAACCGAATCAACAGACACAGAACTAAGTCCCGATAGTAGAGCCAGAAAGTGAAGTTCCACTATTTCAGAATTATCAGCGGGATGAAGCAGGAGTATTAATCAGCAACAACAATCAACTCGCCAGCAAGGAACCAAGTACCAGTAGCTCGTCCAAAAAAAGCTCGTCAACTGCCGTTGCGATTTCAAGACTACCATATGTCAACTTCTCCTTAAAAGGGAGGATGTTGTGATGTGACTTCATCGCACAGTCCCCCATGACCTGGTCGTAACCATATGGTCCCGTATCATCATTCTGGATCATCGAATAAAACACGTTACAACGTCTCTGTAAATTTAATACATAATAAATACTTTATTGACATCCTTGTCATTCATTCGGATTTCAGACATGGTGACGGAAGTGGTGACCTAGGAGTACGAGTTGTATCCATGTCAGAAATCAAAGAATCTGGCGAATAGTTCGACCCAACCTGAAAATCGGAATAAGAAACGGCCAAAGAGAAAAACATTAAAGTCGTGTTGAAACAAAGTCAGTATTTCGCCATTGAAATCAATAGCGTGTCGAGTGACAGATCATCAAGTAGATTCAACCCAAATGTAAAAGCACCAACAGAGCGAACCTGAAAATTACTGATCCGTCAGATGATAATAGATATATGATTTTTTTTATACTTTTATTCTTATACGTAAATCAACGTTGTTTTTGAAAGTAATTTTTAAGGAAACTCAAATCGCTCATGGTTGCACAGGCCATTCGCTCTGGTCTCTTACTACGGTAGTTAGCAGCAATTGAGAAATTCTGTTCACTTCTTATTGACGTTCGTCTGATAATCTTTAGTGAAACGTACTTGTTGAAGTCCTCAGCAGTAAGGTCATCAGGATCAGGAACAGCGTTTGCACTCGATCTTTTGCTTTTCGACGGCTTTGGGACAAAATTCGACGCTGTTCATCGTTTAAGCGATGCGAGCAATCATCGTGATCTTGCGATTGCGATATAAGTATAAGCATTCTCAATTTCGACATCACAGTCAAAATCATCAGCATCTTTGTCCTTGATAAAGAAATGCTTTCGCCATATTCTGATACCCTCTTCACAGTCTCGTCCTTTTTTGCCAATGTGAACGAATATTTCTGCTTCTCGTCAAGGACTCCTGGAACATTAAGAAATTTGAGCAGACTAGTTCATTTGGTATTCTCTTCTCAAGCTTTTCTTTGGAGTTAATCAGGAAAAATGTGAAGCGAAACAATGGATTGATGTTTAATCGATATCTGTTTCACAAGTATGATCAGGAGGAAGGCCAAACATTAATGAGTATCTAACAGAACTGAAAAAGCATCTCGAGAACTGCAAGTACAAGGACAATGGTCGACAAAATTGAAAAACTATTGCTTCGTGATAGATTGGCATTTGTAGTAACGAACAAGGAAACAATACATCTCATTTTCAATAATGATGGTGTGAATGAAAGCATCAGTTTAGAGAAGGTAATCGAAATATGCGAAGTTGGTGAAGGAACTGCCAGGTAGATGAGCCAAACGGACAATTAAACAAAAATAAACATAACGAAAAGCAAGTTATCATCAGTTGAAGGATTCAAAGAAATGCAATCAATGTGGCATCAGTCATGAATTCAAGAAGGAACTGTACATAGCATTTGGAAACTTATTGGAAAAGTGTAAAAGGATTTTTGTTGGTCCCGGAACTATGGCCCAAAACGTGCATTTAGAGATAGACGACAATGTAAAACCAGTCATCCAATCGCCAAGAAGAATCCCAATTAAGATTCAAAGGCTGCTCAAGAAAGCACTGAATGGTGCGACAAAATTGCCTAAACACATCATTGAAGCGCAAAAAAAACTTTAAAACTACTAAATTATTAGTGGACTCCATGGAGTGCTTGCGCTAGCGGATGAAATCGTTGTCATTTGAAGTGGCGAGACAAAAGACAAGGCACGAGAAAATCATGACAACAACTGGAGGCATTGCTGATGCATTTAGGACGAGCTAATTGCACCCTCAACTCAATCAAGTCTGGCAAGTTGGAGCTGTGCAAAATCTCCATTTCATTCTTCGGTCACCTTCTCACAAATGAAGGCTTTATACCAGATCCAGCAAAGCTGGAGCCATTCAGAAAAAGCCAGAGCCAGGTGCCAATAGAGCATTGGAGAGATACATTGGCATAGTAAACTACCTCTCGAAGTTCATTCCTAGGCTGAGTGTTAGGATCACTGAAACATGCTAAGGAATTCAAGTGGCGTTCAAAGCAATTGTGAGCGAAATTGTTACCGACAGAACGTTGAGGTATCCCCAAATGGACAAGCCGAGGTAATCATTCAAGACGAAAAGCCAATATACTTTGCTTTGCGATCATTGACGCCCCCTGAAAAGAGATACTCGCAAATGGAAAAAGAACTGATACTTAGCCATTTGCTTCGCCTGTGAACGGTTTGATCAATTAGTTTATGGTTTTTAGTTGAGAAATTCTCGTCAAGTCTGATAACAAGCCTTTGTGTTGGTCAACATACACAAGAAACCAAATCATAAGATTCTAATCTTCAAGCGACTCAATCAATCAAGATTTTTATAGATGATAGATTTTGTAGCAATAAAATAAAATAACATTGATAATTATGATAACTTCTAAGGACATATAATGATTTTTTTAAACTTTTATTCTTATACGTATATAAACTTTGTTTTTGAAAGTTTTTTTGAGGACACTCAAATCGCTCATGGTTGCACAGGACTTGCTACGGTAGTTAGCAGCAATTGAGAAATTCTGCTCACTTCTTATTGACGTTATTCTGATAAGCTTAGTGCTTCTTCAAGCTTAGAGAGCTTTTCTGACTTTATTCCTGGTTGAAACGTATTTTTGAAGTCCTCACTAGTAGGTCATCAGATTTCTGGTGACCCACCAGCGTTTGCACTCGATCTTTTGCGTCGTTTAAGCGATGCGAGCAATCATCGTGATCTTGCGATTGCATTATAAGTATAAACATTCTCAATTTCGACATCACAATCAAAATCACCAGCATCTTTGTCCTTGGTAAAGAAATGCTTTCGCCATATTCTGATACCCTCTCGTCCATTTTTGCCAATGTGAACGAATATTCCTGCTTCTCGTTAAGGACTTCTGGAACGTTAAGAAATTTGAGCAGACTCACTGTTAATTTAGGTATCCTCTATCTATTTCTCAAGCTTTTCTAACAAGCGTTCTCCGAAGGTTTTCTGATGAATTCGAAGTTCCTTCAATAAAAATTCCAATGCTCCTTCTGTGATGATTTTGTCATTTTGTAAAAGTTTCTCTCGTTTTTCAATTTTTTTTACCTGAAATTTCAAAACGATGTGAAAAGAAAACCTCTACAGTCTGTCTATACTCCGGTAAATAAATCAATTCGATACAGAGAAGAGGGCAATGCTTCCAAGAGGGAGAGTCCAATTAAATTATCAAGAAGAGTCAATTCGATTGAATAACAAAGTTTTGAATAGAGTTTCGAGCATAAAATTCTTAGAAATCAATTTGAATCTTAAATTCAACGACTTTTTCAATTTTTTTTTCAAAATCTCGTTTTTGATTATTTCTCGTAATGAAATCTCGGTTTGCCCGTTTGCCGAGAGTAAAACACGTTACATCGTCTCTGTAAATTCAACACATAATAAATACTTTATTAAGCATATCGACATCCTTGTCATTCATTCGGATACCAGAACATGGTGACGGAAGTGGCCAATTAGGAGTACGAGTTGTATCCATGTCAGAAACCAAAGAATCTGAAGAACTCACCTAAAAGTCAGAACAAAATCGACCAAAGAAAAACAGCGTGGAGAAGAGTTGAAAAACAATTGAATTCAGCAACATTTGGAAAGTGAAAAAAAGAAAAATTTACTGTTTTAAATGTTTCTTTCGGAACCCGACACATCGTCCAAACGGCTTCTGATTCGAGCGGAGTTTCCTGAATACCATTAAATTTTCCATTTAATTCTTCACTTAGTTTTCCATCAAAAAAAAGGCGCAATGTGTGGGTATATCGACGGCCGCGATGCTTCCGAGAATTAATAATATTTCAAGAAAGTGATCTGGTGCCCCGAAAAACTGTCGGTAACCCAAAAGCAGTTAAAAACATCATCTTTTGATGAATCTCATTTCAAAAGCATTTTTTCCTTAAAAACATTTAATCATCATTCAAACAATTCATTCATTTTGCTGCATCAAAAGGGCATTGTCTGTTATTGTAGCCGAAATCCAAATAAATAAATAAATTGCTCCATTGGCATTTGGAGTCAAGAACAAGGAAACAAGATGTCTCATTTTCAATAAAAATGGTGCCGAAAATGAAAGCATCATTTTAGAAGGTAATCCAAATGTGAGAAGTTGGTGAAGAGACTGTTACATAGGCATGTTATCCAAATGGACAATTGAACCGAAATAAAGATAACGGAAAGCAAGTTATCATCAGTGCAAGTGAAGGCTTCAAAGAAATGCAATCAATGTGGCATCAGTCATGAATTCAAGAAGGAACTGTACATAGCATTTGGAAACTTATTGGAAAAGTGCAAAAGGGTTTTTGTTGGTCCCGGAACTATGGCCGAAAACGTGCATTTAGAGATAGAAGACAATGTAAAACCAGTCATCCAATCGCCAAGACGCTGAACGGTGCGACAAAATTGCCTAAACACAGCATTGAAGCGATCAAAAAACTTTAAAACTCTACGAAATTATTAGTGGACTCCATGGAGTGCATGCGATAGCGGATGAAATCGTTGTCATTTGAAGTAGCGAAATGAAAGACATGGCACGAGAAAACCATGACAACAACTGGAGGCATTGCTGATGCATTTAGGACGAGCAAATTTCACCCTCAACTCAATCAAGTCTGGCAATGGAGCTGTGCAAAAACTCCATTTCATTCTTCGGTCACTTTCTCACAAATGAAGGCTTTATACCAGATCCAGCAAAGCTGGAGCCATTCAGAAAATGCCAGAGCCAGGTGCCAATAGAGCATTGGAGAGATACATTGGCATAGTAAACTACCTCTCGAAGTTCTCCTATCTGAGTGTTGGCGTGTTGGATCACTGAAACATGCTAAGGAATTCAAGTGGCGTTCAAAGCAATTGTGAGCGAAATTGTTACCGACAGACGTTGAAGTATCCCCAAATGGACAAGCCGAGGTAATCATTCAAGACGACCAGCAATATACTTTGCTCCCGATCATTGACGCCCACTGAAAAGAGATACTCGCAAATCGAAAAAGATCACACACCTTTGCGTTGGTCAATATACACAGGAAACCAATTCACAAGATCACAAAACGACTTCAATCAGTGTTGATGTTCCTTCAAAGATATCGAATCAAGATTGATACGCTGTCAAGAGCGCCATGGTTAAAAACTTGAAGCGCGTGAGAGTCACATCAAGCTTGTTGAGAAAAGAGCCGAAGACTTGCCGATATCTAACGAGACAATTGAAAATATTAAAGAAGAAGCAATAAAAGATCCGATAATGATCAAGATATGAAACTAATTGAGAACAGATTGCCAGAGAATATCAAGAAGCTTCCAGATGAGCTGAAACAGTACACAAATACAGAAATGAGCTGTCGTTAAAAGATGGCCTTTTATTCATGGATGGTCGAATGCGAAGACAAAGATCACGCCGGAATCGAACCGTGTTTGAATATTGCCAAAGATTCGGTTTTTTGGCCAGGCATCACGGAACAGATCATGGAACAAAGAGAAATTCATAATTGGTCTTATTTGCCTAGAAAGCTCTTCACTTCAAAAGAAGGCAAGCCACCCAACACCACAATATCCAGGAGAACAAGTATCAGTTGGTTTTTTCGAAGTAACAACTAGTGGTTTCAAGAAGGACTACATCATTACGACAAACCACTACTCAGATTATTTCGAATTCGAAGTGCTAAAAAAACACAACAGTAGCATCAGCAATAAGCTTCTCAAAGCAGCAATTCGACAAAATTCGACGCTGTTCATCGTTTAAGCGATGCGAGCAATCATCGTGATTTTGTGATTGCTTTATGGGGGCATTCTCAATTTCGACATCACAGTCAAAATCATCAGCATCTTTGTCCTTGATAAAGAAATGTTTTCGCCATATTCTGATTCTCTTTACAATCCCGTCCTTTTTTGCCAATGTGAACGAATATGTCTGCTTCTCGTCAAGGACTCCTGGAACGTAAAGAAATTTGAGCAGACTAGTTAATTTGGTATTCTCTTCTCAAGCTTTTCTTTGGAGTTAATCAGGAAAAATGTGAAGCGAAACAATGGATTGATGTTTAATCGATATCTGTTTCACAAGTATGATCAGGAGGAAGGCCAAACATTAATGAGTATCTAACAGAACTGAAAAAGCATCTCGAGAACTGCAAGTACAAGGACAATGGTCGACAAAATTGAAAAACTATTGCTTCGTGATAGATTGGCATTTGTAGTAACGAACAAGGAAACAATACATCTCATTTTCAATAATGATGGTGTAAATGAAAGCATCAGTTTAGAGAAGGTAATCGAAATATGCGAAGTTGGTGAAGGAACTGCCAGGTAGATGAGCCAAATGGACAATTGAACCGAAATAAAGATAACGAAAAGCAAGTTATCATCAGTGCAAGTGAAGGCTTCAAAGAAATGCAATCAATGTGGCATCAGTCATGAATTCAAGAAGGATCTGTACATAGCATTTGGAAACTTATTGGAAAAGTTCAAAAGGATTTTTGTTGGTCCCGGAACTATGGCCGAAAACGTGCATTTAGAGATAGACGACAATGTAAAACCAGTCATCCAATCGCCAAGAAGAATCCCAATTAAGATTCAAAGGCTGCTCAAGAAAGCACTGAATGGTACGGCAAAATTCCCTAAACACATTGAGCATTGAAGCGCTCAAAAAACTTTAAAACTCTACGAAATTATTAGTGGACTCCATGGAGTGCATGCGCTAGTGATGAAATCGTTGTCAATTGAAGTAGCGAAACGAAAGACAAGGCACGAGAAAAACATGACAACAACTGGAGGCATTGCTGATGCATTTAGAACGAGCTAATTGCACCCTCAACTCAATCAACTCTGGCAAGTTGGAGCTGTGCAAAAGCTCCATTTCATTCTTCGGTCACCTTCTCACAAATGAAGGCTTTATACCAGATCCAGCAAAGCTGGAGCCATTCAGAAAATGCCAGAGCCAGGTGCCAATAGAGCATTGGAGAGATGCATTGGCATAGTAAACTACCTCTCGAAGTTCATTCCTAGGCTGAGTGTTAGGATCACTGAAACATGCTAAGGAATTCAAGTGGCGTTCAAAGCAATTGTGGGCGAAATTGTTACCGACAGACAGTTGAGGTATCCCAAATGGACAAGCCGAGGTGATCATTCAAAACGGCCAGCAATATACTTTGCTTCCCGATCATTGACGCCCACTGAAAAGAGATACTCGCAAATCGAAAAAGATCACAAACCTTTGTGTTGGTTAATATACACAGGAAACCAATTCACAAGATCACAAAACGACTTCAATCAGTGTTGATGTTCCTTCAAAGATATCGAATCTAGATTGTGCATGTTCCTGGAAAAGAAATGTTCCTGACTGATACGCTGTCAAGAGCGCCATTGTTAAAAACTGAAGCGAGTGAGAGTCACATCAATCCTGTTGAGAAAAGGGCCGAAGACTTGCCGGTATCTAACGAGACAATTGAAAATATTAAAGAAGAAGCAATAAAAGATCCGATAATGATCAAGATATGAAATAATTGAGAACAGATTGCCAGAGAATATCAAGAAGCTTCCAGATGAGCTGAAACAGTACAGAAATGAGCTGCCGTTAAAAGATGGTCCTTTATTCATGGATGGTCGAATGCAAAGACAAAGATCACGCCGGAATCGAACCGTGTTTGAATATTGCCAAAGATTCGGTTTTTTGGCCATGCATCACGGAACAGATCACGGAACAAAGAGAAATTCAGAGAGCTTCGAAAGAAGGCAATCAATACAAAGCCACCCAACACCACAATATCCAGGAGAACAAGTATTAGTTGGTTTTTTTCGAAGTAAACTAATGGTTTCAAGAAGGACTACATCATTACGACAAACCATTACTCAGATTATTTCGAATTCGACGTGCTAAAAAACACAACAGTAGCATCAGCAATAAGCTTCTCAAAGCGGCAATTCAGCCGAATGTGAATTTACAAGAAAGTAACCACTGAGAGAGCAAGAATTCTCATCGGTCATGAATGGAAATAATTTAGCACAAAATGGGGCTTCAAGCACAGGATGTCAACACCTCATCATCAACAGGCCAATGGGAAGGTCGAAGCGGCCGTGAAGGTTGCTAAGAAACTCAAACAAATATCAGCTAAAGATAACAGTGACCTCTGGCTCAATTTGCTTACGCATCGCAACACACCAAAAACGATTGATTCTAGTCCAGCACAAAGAATGTTCGCAAGAAGGACTCGTTGCGAAATCCCAATGGCAACAAGGAAATTGAAACCAAAGTAAATCAAGGAGTTGCCGAATCAATCGAGGAGGTCAATCAGTCGTCGTATCATCCAACTGTCAACCAGTGGTCGCGTGGAAAGATAATGCCCCAAGAAAAATACCAATCGCATTTAGTCGAAGTTTGTCGATCCAGATACTGTCGCAACAGGGTGTACATCAGGCCGTATTTCGATATGGACATAAATGAACAACCGAATCAACAGACACAGAGCTAAGTCCCGATAGTAGAGCCAGAAAGTGAAGTTCCTCTATTTCAGAATTATCAGCGGGATGAAACAGGAGTTATCAAACTCTCAGCAACAACAATCAACTCGCCAGCCAGGAACCAGTACCAGTAGCTCGTCCAAAAAGCTCGTCAACTGCCGTTACGATTTCAAGACTACGATATGTCAACTTCTCCTTAAAGGGAGGATGTTGTGATGTGACTTCATCGCACAGTCGCCCATGACCAACCTGGTCGTAACCAT
>JAFFZY010000043.1:0-83584 GCA_018397935.1 Propsilocerus akamusi
AAACGGTCATTTCAAGTTGTGAATATTCTAAGAACCAGACAACTTTTCACTCTTGACGCGATTTGCGATTTTTCGCGAGAAGAAATTTTTCAATGTTTGATGATCATCTGGTTAGCTTTAATCAGATCGCGATGGCAATTAAATGCGTGAGAAGTGGAGCATGATGTCATTGCAATCACCGTTTCATGCCAAGCGTCGAAAGATAACATGTCAGAAATTTCCATCACACATTCAATTTGCCGCCCATTCCCAAGCCCTGAAATGTGTTATATAAAAAGAACAACAACTAAATGACGATCGCTTCAAGATAAACGAAGCCCAACTGTAACGACCTGTGGGAAATCCCATTTGAGCTGCCATGCAGCAAACATCTGAGCCTCGTATAAAATACCAAACAAAATTGCTTTTTAATTAATTTATAATTGCGCTATAATTTGAGTTTAATTTGCGCCAAGCTCTTTCACGTCCGTGAGGCTCATACATAAAATAAGATAAAAAAAAATTGTTTGGCGCTATAAGTGTAAATTAAATTCCATCATAATAATAATAATATTTTTTCCGCTGAATTGTTCGGGGTTGGAAAGAATGATGGATGGTACAAGCTGAGCGCGATATACGAAAAAAATTGTACATTTTTGCGATTCAACATGAGCCACTAATAAAACATTTGCCATCATAAAACATCGTCAAATTGAGAACTAAAGCGCCATTTGACGTTATTTATTACTCAATTTAACCCTTTCACTTCATATCGATGCTATGCCGACACCGAAAACGATTCGGGAAAAAAACCCCACCACCATTAATGATTTATTATTCGCGTTTTAACATCACATTAAATATAAATTTAATTATCGTGTCGTTTTGCACGCGATTGACAATGAAATCACATTCATTGCAGGATAAAAAAAAAGAATGTGTGTCTTATTACATGTCCACAACATTGCTTTATTGCTTTGCTCTTTCTGATTCACACCCTCGCTTGTACGAGACAATCGTCGACTATTCCCTTTTATAAAAAAAATATTAACTTTTTGCGCTCATAACGAACTTTATTTTCCATTGAATTCACTTTGTCGGTCGTTAATATCATAACCGAAGCGGTTTTTTCTTGTTTAATGATAACAGAAAAAATGTTATTGTTGTTGCATAAATGATTCTCAACTACAATCTAATGGAAATTGATAGACCCAGTGCGACTCATATGACGAAAAAGCCTCTTTTTTGATAAATTTTTTTTTATTTTCGGGGTTTGTTGGACAAATTTATTTAATTTTCATTTTTTTTTTTCATTGACTGATAAGGTGAAGCTTGAGAGAGTTGAGCACCCAACACCGTATAGTAGAATGGTTATAATATTGTGGCATCAACGACATTTCCTTGGTAGAATTAGCGCGAATAAATTTATGACCCTAATGTCGCCAGTGAGACTTTTAATTTTTGTTTTTTCGTGATTTTGTCCGCTCCTAATGGGTTTGGCTGATGATGTCTGTTTGATGCGCAAATAAGCCATTGACGAGAACAAATAATTTTTTTTTTTTTTTATCTCTCCTTTCTTACTCCCTCTGTTTGGTTTATATTTGAAGATTGCGGCATCATTTGATGGCGCTTTTAAGTATACTCGAATGAAGAATTTTGCGTGATTTTATCCCAGAGGTGAAAATTTATAAACAACGTGACACAGTTACAAGTGCAAATTTCTATAGCAAATTTGTCGGCATTCGATGAAGCCATATCCATATTATTCCCAGTAACTCTGCTTTGACGTGCTTTCTGGCTTCGACCGGTGCTTCAATAAAAAGATTTTTTGTGATTTCTTTATCGGACTCACATCGCGACACTGCTGTTGTATATAATATAAAGAAAGACGCGGACAAACTCAAATGCTTCAATATAAATATATTTAAATGCCTTTGTCTAAATATTTGCCCAAGAACACGGGCTCTGGTGTGCCATATAAAATAAAATGTACCGCTCACTTAAGCATACACCGCACCGCTATGGATTGAAGTTATTTGGAAGAATTATTGAGGCAAATAGCGCTTATTGGATTATTCATTTGGCACAATCGACGCTCGAACACACATCCGCGAAAACAAAATTTTTATATTTCCACTCGCGGGAAAATTATAAATCGCCGAAGTGGGATTAGTGATCGAGATCGATTGGATTTTAAGTCATTTCAAGAGCTTCCATATGAGTCTCGCCGCGATTTTTTCGGTTTGCGATACAGTCGCTCGAGCGATTGACAATCCCGAGGAAATTTTTAAGCTGCATTTCCCATGCGGTTAATTATCAAAATAAGATATAAAAAAAATGATTACTTTATTGCCTCCGCAACTGTGTTTTGCGATAAATCAGAGCAATTACTTGTATTCCGTACACATTCAATGAGACATGACTGACGGTCGAGATAGAGCAGAACTTGATGGTTATTTTTTTTCTTCAACTGTATATAGTTTTAATGATCATTTACAAGTCTTTTATATGCCAATCAAACTGCACGTCTGAGGACGCCGATACACTGCTGGTTTGTTTACTTTGCAATGTTTCAAGTATAGTCTCTTGTGGTCAGTTCACATTCTTTTGGCATTTGAATTGAGAACATCAAGTTATTCCATGCGTGCGTTCCGTGATTTGCTGTTGATTTTGTCGCCGCAATGTTTATTTAGAATTCAAGAATGTTACTACTTGTTTTTGTATTTGCAAGCAGTGCTAGTCGTACGATTACGTTCATTACAAGGTTCATAAGACAGCCCGAGCAAGACAGTCGAGCATGTTCTGTAAAATTCAAGACCGCACCACAGTGCGTCGAATGAAGCACTGCGAATTTTTCTAAACGATATTTTTAATTAAATTCTGCTGGTCGTGACATTCATTAAGATTGCCTTCCAGCATATGCCATAACTAATCGCGCTGACAGCGAAGAGAATTCACAATGCGTCTTCCCATCAAATGTCGCACAGCATTCTCGTAATTTATTTGTAACCATAAGAAACTTCATACATGAAATTGTGCATAAAGATAATTCTTTGCACGATGTGACCAAAACTAATAAAATAATAAGTTTAAAGTCTTTCTATGGTTGATACACATGAAGACAATACCAAAATCAAACTTTCCTTAAACAAAAAAAAGAGAAGACGATACACATTCAAAAGCATTAATCTAAAGACAAATAAATTAAGTTGAAACGACGACGGAATGGAACGAAATGAATTATTATTTATTAAATATACATACAACAAATCCATTTCAATGTTCCATCCCGAGAGAACAACAACAATGACGACGACAAGAAAAAGAAGTTATGAAGAACAAGAAAAAAAAATCTACAGAAAATTAATGTTTATTAAACGATTTTTGTGTCTTATAAATGGCTTTTGTGAAGATGAATATTTACAATTCGTCATACCCATGGCGAAACGACGGTCTTAAGACGTTGTGTGTTCATGTGGCAAGCGGCATAAGAGTCATAAGAAGAAACAATGCAGCCAGAGGAACATTCAAAGTATAAAATTAAAAAGGCAAAAGATCAAAGAGCCGATGCCGCCGCCAAACGATCTCGCGCGCGCTCAGCCAAAGCAACATTCAAGGAAAGAGGAAAAAAATGTATATCGCATACATAGATAGTTGATGGAACTGAATGTGAAATATAAAGCACAAAGCATCGAATTCGCAAGATTGAAGAAGAAGGAAAAAAAATCATCGTTGATTATGCTTTTATTTTTTTTTTTCTTTTAAATAAAACATAAAACGCGCTCAAAAAAAATTAAATGCCATCGAAGTCAATTTTACTCGCTTTTCCTGTGTCTTATAATTTATCTTTTGCACATTATACAAGACCACATAATGGAGGGATTGATTTGGTTATAAGAGATGTAGAAGAAATATCATTCATGTACCCGATGGCAAAGATTGGGCGGAATATTAATGCACATTCAATAATGCGGATGAATTTAGGTATTGAGGCGCATTAAGAACGATAAATTTAATGTTTGTAAAGCTCTAGAGCGCAGTCAGAATTAAACCCTTTGTGGTCCTTAAAAGCATTACCGACAGCGGCTTCTACAGATTCCCGCTGTCGGAATAATTAATAAACGAAAACTTCCATATCGTTAATGGGTCGAAATTAATAATCATTGGAATGTTGAATCGATAAAAGCGACTTGAAAGAGATTTAAATTCGAATGAACGCTCAAAGGTAAAAGGCATGGCAAAGATCGAGTTGGAAGCGAATGCAAAAAAAAAAAACTAAAATATGAGCAAATTAAACATTAAACACTATTAACCCATTAATGCTTTAAAACTTAAGTAAATGCTCATTACTTTAACTTTTTTTTATTAAAAAAACACTTCTTCTTCTTTTTTTCTTTTGCTCATTTCTTAAGCATTGATCATAAGAAATATGTTTTTTTTTTTTTTGTGTTGCTTGTTTCGTTTCCACTTGGCTCACAATGCATTTATTTATATTTATATTATTGCAAATTCGTTATGGCAACATTTCATTTGTTTTTTTGCTTCATGCATTAGTAAAATGCAATTATAAGCATTCAATAAGAAATTTGTTTGTTTTTGAACTCGAACTCCGACGTTGTAATTGCCATGTGAATGGAATTTGCGTTTTTTCTTTATGCACTTTTGTAGCCGCAGCGGCGCAGTTAATTGATGTAGCGAATGATTATCGTATACTGATGATCATCACAAGGGGAATTTCCTCATCATAACAATCTTTCCCAATCGACACAGAAATACAAGAAAGCGATAGCAATCTAATGATTTTTTTGTTGGTGTTGTGAGTATTCTCAGCGGGGTTTGCTGATTCACCAGCATCATCATCTTACTGGTACAGAATTAATCTTTAGCGATTTCAATAGCTGTTGATTTGCAATTTTGCTTCTTCGCTTTAATGATTTTCGCCAAAGCCCATACTGAGCGCACCATAAGAGAACAAGAAAATGAGAAATAAAAGAAACAAAACTCCATCATCGGTATCATATTCCGGATTGTGGTCTGAGCGAATATTGTACCGCACGATACATGTTATCGATTTAATTAATGGTAATGTTTTCGCCGCTCAGCATGGAATAATTTTATTTTATTAACTCTAATGATCTAACAAATCCTGTCGAATGGTCATTTTTATTTGTTTCATTCGTTGGCTGAACGCGTTCATTCGCTGTTGGTGATAAAACAGTAATGATCGCTTAATGAAGTTGACTTGTTACTATATTAGATTAATAACGAATAAAGTTAAATAGAACTCCCCACGCCCTTATATCTCCAGTGGATAAACATATGTCACATAGTTTCTGACATGTTTCAATCAAATATATGTTTCATTGCAAAATCGTAACCACCAATCACCAAAAATGATGATAACGTTTTTGAGCAATTTGCGTATCTCGCCACTTCTTTATTCATCTCAATTCCGCTTCCATTGAAATTCATCTTAATTATCTTATTTAATGCCAAAAATAACACTTCTCTTCGACTTAATATCTTCCCCATTGATTCTCATTTTTATGCTCCAATCATCCTTCGGCTCAACAGAAATTTTTGGTTATTCATGTTTCGTGTTATAACAATTTTCTGAAGACAATTTACTGAATTGCTTGTTTTTCAGTGTGTCTGGTGGATCGCGTTTTTATTGTTCTCCCATTTGGGTTCCGCGTGAAAAAAATCGCGATAAGTCGCAACACAAACAATTGCCCTGAACCAGAATATCATCATCTGCACTATCCAAGCCCAGCAAGAATAAAAAGATACGAAAAACGAACAAAAAAAGGCAGCAAAAGAAATTATTACGTTGCGTTATTATATATTTTTGGGAATCCTTTGTCCATATTATTCTTCTTTAGTGCTCTCGATTTCTTATTCCAGGATCTTAAAAAAAAGTTGCAAAAAAAACAACAAAAAGCGCGTCATAATTATATTTTGTTCGATGGCTCTTCTTACAATAATTATACTATAAAAAGCAATAAATTTGGCATGCAAGAACATTTTCAATGGCTCTCTGAGTATGGACAATCTTGCGCGCCCAGGAAATGTGCAAAGAAGAAGGCAAAGTCAATTCGATTCAGATGAAATTATGTGAGCCGCTCTGGCTGAAGTCAGTTTAATGTTTTTTTTTTTAGAATCGATGATGTCTTGGTTGGTTCCATCGAGTCACCTCCAATTGGATGCGCATTGAGGTGCAGTTCATGCGAGGATAATTCGAGAGAAAATTAAATTTGCGCAATTTGACTATGGACTTCATTCATTATGCTTCAGCGACATTCACCTATAATAACAGATTGATGAATCTAGCTTTGAATATGTGAGAGCCTTAATGAGTTTAACTATAAAATTCTAAATTCTTTATTGCTGTTTTGCGGGTTTAAATTCTTGGTCTACAATGTTGTCAATAATCGGATTTTTTGTTTCTCACACCCGCTGCCGACCCATTAAAAAAATTCTAAATCGTAGAAAGGCCAATGTTGCGAAATAAAAAGCATAAGATTTTTGCCCAAAGTCTAAAAGCGCCTAAAGGTCCAAAATAACGATCGAGCATAAAAAAACACATGATTGCGAAATAGCACGAAAAGGCAGCGCACAAATATTCGTCTTGAAACTTTTTCTTCATTTGCACAACAAAAATTGTCGCAGAAAATTTTTGCCGATCTCAGAAAGAAAAAAAAACGGAATCATTGTTGCGACAACATTCGTCAAATGTCCATTAAAAAAAAGATTGTTTATAAGTTTTTAATTAATCGAAGGCACAAACACTGAAATAAGAGACCGAAAAAAAAACGGTTGATTCCTTTAAGATGAGCGCACTGATGAACAAAAGAGCTGCGGAACATAATGTATAGGAAAGCCAATAATAAGTCCATTGCCGAAGCTGGCAGGCAGGCAACATCGAAATGCCGGAGATAAAAAAACGAAATGCACAAGAAGAAGAAATCAAATTAAGGAATACATAAAAACTAAATTAAGATTATTTTATGGGATTTGGCGATAGTGTGTATCAATTCTTAGCAAAACTTTTATTTATTGAATTTTGATTATTTTTAATAATAAAAAATCTATATTTGACGTAACTTTCCCTCGAGCCTATCTTCCGATGGCTTTCTACGTTTCTCAAGAAACAGTTTTAAAGATAAAAAAAAAATGTATGTTTCAGTATATCCGACCGGGTGTCTCTAGCTTTATGATACACTTGAGCGATGATCCATCCTTTCGAGTAATTTGATTATTTCCTGGTGAATTTGTCGAAATTATAATTTAAAAAATGACGCATCCGATATATTATTGCCAGAAACTCAATTGCCTTGTATCACACTTTACTTTAAAGCTCCAAGAAGAGCAGCAAGAAAGAAAAAGAAAAAAAAATACTACTTTAAACATTTAAATTCGACATGTTAATTGATATTCTGTTGAAGATGGAAATGCACTTAGAGGCCATGTGATGATTTTTTTTTTGGGTTTTATGATTTAGGAAAATATCTATGGCTGCCAACGTTCCATAAATTGAAGCGATTGTGAATGGTTTGGCGGAATATAAAAAATAAATCTTGCGCATTTCACAAGATGTGTTAATTAACATCTTCATAAAAGAGCGCGCCTTAAAGCTGGAAACTTTATAACCATCATACACAATGCACATCAACAGAGAACCGAAAAAAAAGACCATCTCCTTCTCGAATGGATGGATGATGGATACCGACACAGAGAACATCGACCGAGCCAGTTTTATAGATTTATGAGTTTATGACATGATTTCTTGTGAATGAAAATCCATTTCGGCAAGATGGAATCGTTCGATTGCCTGACGGGACCGAAGCATCTTTCAATTATGCAAATTAATTTTTATTATCATTCGAAAAATCTCCGAAATAAAATAATAAAATATAAAAATTAGCTCCGAGAAATTCCAAATTCGACATTCGAATGAAAAATAAAATTGTCCAACGCAATTTTGTGGTGACGCTTTTCAAAAGGTCTCTTTCGGGTTTTTGTGGCGGCTTCTGGTTTTTTAAGATGACTTTTTTTTTTAATTTCACAAAGAATTCAAGATACAACAGAACTGGAATGTTCTCATCGCTCCATCTGTTAATGGATCGACTCAATGTTGCCCATTAAATTGATGTGTGCACTTAATTGGCCAACCGTCACCAGCAATTATCATTAAATTGACAAAAATAAAATTGCCAAAAAAGAAAAATTTCATGAACTCTTTGTGTTTTTTTTTTTGATATGTCATCTGCGTCTTGCAATTGCCTCAACCGAAAAAATTCGTCTTGATGGCAAAATAATTCAATAATTATCCATCGTATCAACTGATGGCGGCGGTCTCGAACGTTTCATCATCGTGTGTGCGGCTGTATTTTATTTATTTAATTACAATTAACGACTTCTGGGCTTAAGCATAAAAACGAGAGACCAAGCATAAACACGTCAAAAGCAAAGCGACATCACAGACGTTTTTGCGCTGGATAATTTTTTTTTTTCTTGTATGATTCTTGGCTTTAACATCCAGTGCTGGTTTCACAAACATCGATAGTAATAAGAAGATGTTTTGCGCTATTCAGTTTACGGATCAGAGAAATTGCGGAGCAAGTAAAAAAAATGAAACAACAAACGACTGAGAAAAATATTTCGTCCAATGTTGAATTTAAAAGCATTCAGTGCAACGTTTGATTCTGTGTCGTCGAGAGTGCTCTCACTTGAATCGCTTTTTTGTGTGCTTCCAGAAAAAAAATCAAAAACAAAAGCTTGGAGCTGAATTGCCAGATTGACAGGTCTCAGGACAGCTGAATTCCAATTATTGTGGCAATTTGCTACACAATCCAGCAGTTATTTTTGCCCAATGCTCTCTCTCTCTCTCTCTGTTTCTGTCTCTGGCCGCAATCTTGGCATTCAACCGAGGGAAAAACTCATTCAGGCATTTAATACAACCGGCAGTAAGACCATGAACCACAATGGCATTTTCCCAAAATTGACTTCTTTTCTTTCAAAAAAAAAAAAAATATCACAAACTGCAATTATTTTATCAGCAAATTTCTGCGGAAATTTTCAATTCAATGGCAATCGGAGCGATTTTTTTTTATTATTTTGCTCGGGCAGTGACATTTTTACTGCATTTTTTTGTGTTGTGCAATTCGGGGATCTGCGAAATTATCTTCTTGTTTTTTTAACCATCCACATTCATATTGTGTAGCATAAATCTTCAACCTTCACGAATCCCTGATGTCAAATTGGATCTTGACAGAATTCGAAATGAGGAATCTTTTGATCCATATTTTTTTTTCTTACAATCTCAAGATATTGCGGCAACTTGAATATTTTTCAGTGCATATCACGTTAACACAAAATAAGAAACAAAATACAGCGACTCATCTCAAAGACACTTGCGCGCTGAGAGATCATCGCTGGAAGAGAGTTGATGAATGTGATGTGCATTTTTTGATACGTTCTACTTGCGAAAAAAAGGGTTTCGTCGTTTTTATTGCCTTTCAAGAACAACAAAAAAAAGTTATAACGAGTTGCCAAAATCTGATTTAGCAGAACATATTTTTTTTTTTGTCTGTTTGGGCATCATTTGCTAACCAGAGCACGTTCAATAATTTTTACTCTCGGCATATGATTGACGGATTACTGATCCGGTATGCGATGTTAATATTTTTTTTAGCGTATTTTGGGTAGAAAAAAGCGAAAGGAAAATCCACAAAAAAATGAATTCAAGTTAAATTTTAAGCATAAAAAAAATTATTTTTCGATTTCACTTCAATGAAAGCACAACAAAAAAAAAAAAACGTCGGAAATCATTTCGATCAGGAATTAATTTTTCATCCCGCGCATTTTGTTAATGCGTTCATTTCTCGTTCTCTGGTTTGCTGATAACAACGCTAATGGGTCTCTCTTTTTTTTTTACAGAAATATTCTTAAATATTTGTCGGAATATTCATGAGTGCAGCACTATCTTTTTCTCTCTCTCTCACTCGATATCTTCTTATTTTTTAAGATGTTTCTTTCAAATTTAATATTCACCCTGAAATTCATCCAGAGGAATGAATAATATTATTTTTTATCATATCTTTTTTCCTTTCGGACTCGACTTGCATTTCGGCTTTTTTTCCCATTCATTGCATTATTTTTCGGAAATTTTGTGCTTTGTTTCAAGCCACAATAAGAATCAGTCGACGATAACAGACCTTACACATAAACAGCAACAAAAAAAAAGGCCGGCTTCGATCTGGCGAGAATGGTTAACGAAAGAAGAAAGATAACAAAAACAAAACCATATTTTATTTATTAAGCCCCCCAAAAAAAAAAAAACTGGATTTAAATATAAGTTCCATTTGAGAATTAGAATTTATTTAATATTTTTTTTTTTTTTGCCGTTGGTCTGATATCGCGAGGCCATTGGTCTCACATAAATATCACGAGACATTCGCTCCCAGCTTTTCGGTAATTAGAAATTTTTGTTTCACGCCTAATCCTTTTTGTAACTGACCGCTTCTTGATGCTGCGCATAAACACATTGCGAGGACAAATTTCTTGGAAAGGAAAAGTCGCAAGAAAAAAATTATGCGATAAAACCCATAAGAGAATATTAAAAATTCATCGAGCTCTGTCAGCGGCGAATAATTAATTCAGAGATTAACAAATTGCCGATTGGACATTGAATTGAATCACGATAGAAACGGTTGTGGAAAGAAGGTCAACAGCAAAAAGAAAAATTCCAAAGCAATGTCCAATCAACTGAATGTAGAAAAAATTGCTAATTTGTTGCTTTTACTCCAAAATTTTGGAACTAAAATCCGCGAACCAAAAGAAAAAAAAAAGTAATCCCAAATTTTATGGACATTTTGCCTGAAATTCTCATAACATTAAGAAAAAAAAATTAATTTCAATAAAAAAAATTTTAATTCCCATTGCAGATCAATAAATTGAGCCCAGTGTTTGAGGAGACACCGAGCCAGTGTTCGCGTCAAATGAGATTTCTAATTTGTTCATCGCTATTCCCATGGTGTTCGGATGAAATTTCACGGCCCGTGCTGGCATGTCGTAGTGTTTGCGAGAAGGTCAAGAAAGAATGCGCTCATGATCCGATTGTGAAGGATTATGGCCGGATTTCTTAGACTGTGAACATTTGCCACAACCCGAGAAACAAGAATTGTGTTTGACGGTATGTAATAAATATTTATTTTGCATTAATTTAATATCTTATTAATTAATTGAATTTCTTTAATTTTTAGATGTGCCCGATGAGATGATTCAAGACGAAACAACAATAGAATCTGAAAACAGCACAAAATCAATGGAAGACGATGATGATGAATTGAATGATGATCAAAATAAATTCCCAATCAACAGTCAACCGCAAGCAACATTTTGGTGGAAACTCACACACACACAACAAATGTACAATAAAGTATCAACATTATCCCGTGTCCGCAAAATTTCACTATCAATGAGCGCGGCAATTGCGTTTATAAATGTGGCACTGATGCTTATTACACAACGCATCAAAAGAAAGTCATTGAGACGTGCATTCTTGTATTTTCTGTGATTTGCTTCATCTTTACGCTCTTTTCACTCATCACATTCTGGACGGAATCGACACGATTTAAATTCCCGGAAAGACCTGTACTGTTCTTAACGCTGTGCTATAATCTTCTGAGCATTTGCTATTTGTTAAAGATTTTCTATCAAAAATCAACAACATCCCGCTGCCAGATGAATTAAATGATTTCAATGGAATAACATCAATTAAGACTGGCGATGGCTCAAATCAATGTGCTATTAATTCACAATGTTTGGCATATTTCATAATTATCAATTATCTCATTATAAGTGCATCATTCTGGTGGCTCGTATTTGGCCTTTGTTGGTGGCTGAGCACTGCAAAGCAATGGTCGCCAGAAGCACTCGAAAGAAAATCGGGACTTTTCCATGTACTTGCATGGCTTCTACCACTAACATCACCCATAGCTGCGTTATTGTTTGGAGCTATCAAAAAGACTGAATTGACAGGAATGTGCACAGCAGCTGGATTTACCGAAGTTCCTTCACTGATACTGCTGACGCTGGGAGCAATTTTATCATGTTATCAGCAAATCACTGAAATCATTGCGTTCTTCATGGAAGAACAGTAAACTTTCACAAGTCATGAGCAGAATTCTCCTTTTTGGAACAATTTTTGTAGTTCCGGCAATAACAGCAATTGCTTTAATGTCCTTCGATTACGATCATGATCTGGCGCCGTGTTTGCCAGGAGAAACATGCTACCAACCAGCGAAGCGACAAATCAATATCTCAATCATTCGCTATGCTTGTTTATTACTTGGCGGCATCAGTGGCATTTGGGTATGGTCGAAAAAGACTTGTCTATCGTGTAGGAAGAAAATTGCAACAGTTCAATATACACCGACAAGTCCATCACCACAAACGACTATCGAGAATCTGAATGGAATGCCTGCAAAATATTCCTACAAATATGTTAATTCATTACATAAAAGCCTTTTAAACAATAATTATCATCACAATCCAAGTCAAAAGAAATTCATTAGCGGTGTGCATCGAACACATGAGCACATCGATTGGATTCCGCCACACAATCGTGTCTAATAAGAAAACAACCTTAAACATTTTGTTGACTCGATTATTAGTTTACGTAAGAATGTTTTCTCTTTAAATAGATGATGAAGAAGAAAAAAACAGCAGTTGTGATCATTAGAATGTAAGGAGTTAGGACATTAATGAACTAAAAGTTATTGATTTTTTGACAAGAAAAAAAAAAAATATTTGTAAAAAGCTTTAATTATAAAAAAAATCAGTAAAATGTAAAAAAAATTTAACGCAATTAAAATTGAAAGAGTTTTATTTCTATTGATCATGAGATTTTCAAATCTTGAATTGTGGATTTTCTTTCATAAACAACATAAATGATTCCAACTGATAGGATCGCACCGAAAACGCAAAATGCTAGAAAGCGATTTTTCTTTGTTTCTTGACAATAATCACAGATTACGTCCTGAAGAACGATTACTTCCGATGAGGACAGTGACACATTATGGACATCAATTATATCTCTGCAACAAAAGAAAACTTTTAAAGGCGATTCGAATAGTTTTCTTTATGCAATTTACCCTTCAATGTATCCTAACGAATATGATGCAATAACTCTGATTGTTTACTTAATCTAAAGAATTCGTCAAGGTTAACAATTTCTTTATCAGTTCCAATATTTGCTACGTAAATATCATGCCACTTCTTTGAGAGTTGTTAGTGTACCAACTATGTTTTGGTTTGATGTGAAAGTTTGAAATTTCCGTCTTTGAAATTTGTTTTACTTCTGAGCATTTTAAGTTTCCTTTTAATTTGTTCGATATTCCTACTTCAGATTCATCGATGAAAATCACTCCAGGAAATGTTAAAATCAGAGATTTCATAGCTTCGTTTGCTCCTTCGAAAGTCCATCCAAAAATTCCTAACCGTGGAAAAGTTATTTCCTTTGCGTTTTCAATAAAATTATGAGCACTTTTAGAGCTCATATATTTAGTTTCAGAACTGATAATGACGTGTGATCCATTGTGTAATTCATCCCCAAAATATCGCATTGCTTCAGGTATGTTTTCTTCAGTTTCAACAATTAAGACCTTTAAATCCCCTCCATGATGTGTCACAAATTATCCAAAGATTTTCTCACACCATAAACAATTTCTGGAGACGCCATCAGTCCTCTCGGATTTTTAAATTTGACAATTGGAAGCCATCGACATCTCGAAGCAACCAATATTCGATTGCATTATTAAGATGCGAAATTGAATTTTCATTCAATTCACAATTCAAGATAAGATCAAGAACAACTTTCAAGTCTAAGTTTCCACTTAACTCAATTAATTTTTGTATCACATTTCGATTAAGTTCATTTTCGTGATCGATTATTAAGCAGGTGAGTGCGTCAAATCTCAGTTTGTAGACTAAACTCTTCGCACCATCATCTTTCAGTATTTTGAGCTGGTCAGAAACCTTTCGAATGTTATCAATTGATTTAACATTTATCACGTAAAACACTTCATTGTGAAACCATTCAGTTGGTGACACAGTTATAATAAAAGCCACTAAAAGCGCTAGGAATTTAAGCATTTCTGCGAAACATAATAAACAGCTGTATCTATTAGAAAAACACCGAGAACTTTACGAGAGTGTTTTTTACAGATTGTTTCATTTTCCGCCCTGGTTCATTTTTATTTAATATTTTTTCTGTTAAAATGTCGTTCATGAGAATCAATATCTCCATATCCTTCATTGCGACAAACCCGCTTAATACCAGAATGCAACCAGTTAATATTATTGATAATTAATGCATATATATTTTTCAACGGTACTTATTGAAAATATATTTATAGTATTATTTAGATCTTTCGTCACAGGCTGTGACCGACTTAATTGATGACTAACTCATTTTTGACGATATTTATGAAATTGTGATTTAAGAACAAGATTCAATATATTGGAGAGCTACATTTAGTAGAAGTATCGTTGCAATGACTGTCATGCAACATTTTTCTTGATTGCACAATTTCATAAAATCGATTAAGTAGATCTATTGCAATACTTAGCAATGATACATATTGCTTATGCGTTTTACGTCACCTTTACTTAAACCAATTCGTTGTCCAAGTATCTTTAAATATTTACTATATTTTTCTGTCGGAATAATTGTATACCATTTCGCACTGTCGATTGAAAATGCTGTCGGAACATAATGCATAACTGAATAATAATCATAAGCCGTTGCAAAGTTGTGGAACTGATAAGAATTCACCTTTTCAAAGTTCTTATGATGGTCTAGTTCAATGTAGTTCCAAAAAATCTTTACGTACTTATCTCTATCAGCATGATTTTGCATATGATCAAAGCCAATTGCATGAACTAATTCATGGATGACGGTTCCTTTTGAAATACATCCATCCGAAGATAGTGAGACATTTTGTTTTCCGCCCTGTTTGCCAATGAAAGAATAACATCCATCATCGTCAAGAATATGAAGGTAGTTGGCTTCATCTGAGCGATATTTGAATCGAATGCATGTATGCTTTTCAATATCATTCATCGCCCATCGAATCGTGTTGAGTTCTTTTTGTGCTGAAAACAAATTTTTTACGCGAACATTAATGCTTACTCGTAAAGTTGAATATAATTTTCCTTACTGTAAACATGTAACGATATTTTGTATGGTATCACAACTTTTCCGAATATATTTTTTGACCATCGATATTTTAGACTTGAAATACCGGTACGCGATGTAAATTCACTCTCGTCATTGGAATCAAAATATTCTTTTTGATCAGGCGTCAATACCATGTCACCCTGAAAATATTTTCCATTTTCAATTTCCGGGTTGTATGTGATTATTTTTTTTCTTTCTTGCGCATTTGCAAGTTCTGGCATAAATTTTGTCTCCAGTTCCGTTGGAGCAGCGAGTTCGTTTTCAAGCACTATGTCTTCGGATTCTCCACCAGAATCAATCTCATCTGGAAAAACTACTCGATCATCACTTGCTGGAAAACACTTTGAAGGTGGAAAAACAAATATCGAAATCAGAGCCGATATTATTAGATAACGGAACATCTTGAAGCGCGAACTTACAAGAATGGACTTCTTATATTCGATACGAAATTGATGTGATGAGTTAATAAATATCACCAATCTGGTAAACTACTTTTAGTTTTTGAATTTAATTAAATAATTGCATACTGTTAACAGTTTTTATAATATCTATCTAAGTAGTGTGCGGCTCATTTCGACAGATGATTGAAATTCTTCGACTTTTAACAATTTGTTCACCTTTGAAGAATGATTCTTCATTCTTAAGAATTTCATGTGTGAAATCATAACGGGCCGAGTTGGACATTATACAGCGAAAGACGATTAACAAGTACTTTAACAGAATACAGACCCTTATTATCAGATGAATCTTTGGTTGGTTGATTTCTGTAGCTACTAGAAGCAGAATGATCTTCATTCGTGTGCACTAATTGCATGACACTATTCGACAGAAGTGAAATACCAGAGATAGTTGTTCCGCAATAACGAACAGAGTCAACATGCGTTTGATAACGCCTTTAGCTTCTAGATCCAAAACATGAATGTGAGGTAGGATATGTGATTCTTTTGGGAAAGCTTTGTTAATGATTCGCTGAATGATTTCCTTATTTTGGGATACCATTGTTTACGTTCAGTTTCCCTAAAACCCTGAATTGCATCATCCCAGTGATCAAATTCGTAGCGCATCCTTTTCAGGTATGGCTCAATTTCTGTCAAAAGCGATTGCTCATCCTCAGGAGTTATGAAATTTTCAATGATCGTCATATCTTTGATGAACTTAGTTTTCACATCACTCGGCCAATTTCCGCTAAATTCCATGAGTTCTGGATTTTCAGTCGTTGAATAATCATCGCGAGCTCCTTATGAAGAAAGTTAAAGAGAAATTGTATGAAGTGGAAATAAGTCAATTATTTTGCAACTCACCTGAAATTTTAACATTTACATTCGTTGAAAGAAGTCTTGTGCAACATCTCGAGAATGTTATCTTGTTAAATCCACGCAAATTACACGAGAATCTGAATATTTTATCCAACATTATCAAATGTTTCTTCTTTTTAATTAAGTGCATACATATTTTACTAAATTTTCTTACATAAGCCGCGCATATACATCACTAACTAAGGATTAGATATTTGTTTTGATTTTTTAGTAATTTTTAGAATCCATAAATTCACAACAAAATGAGTGTCAAGCATTAGATCAGTGATGAGCACCAAGCGAAAAAAGAATATAGGATTGTCTACGGCCGATGCACTTAAAAAGCTTCACGATGACATCGAACAAGTACTTAAATCATACGAAAATAAGAAATTTAAATCAAAATCTAGCAACAACATCTTATCAAAATACTCGATTTTTATAACTCTTCTGCTCATTTTGGGCTTGTTTGTGTATATTATTACTTGACGGCCATTCTTGTTCTACTAATTTTAATATTGAATGCTGCTTTTGTTTTGAGAGAAGAGAAGCTTCGAAACACTGAATTGATAAGAAAAACTTATGAACATCTCAAGGACATTAATCTGGCCATCACGCTATCGAAAGACTGGAAATCGATCAATTATCCGCATTTGTGCTCGCCGCTGTCTCCATGCATTACACTTTGCTGGACGTATCGAGATAATGAATTGCGAAATCTGCCAACGTCCTTATTGGTTGAAGTGACGTAATTGTTATGCGATTAGGCGCTACATCGCCAGGAATTTGTCACGAATTTAAACCTTCAAAGAATGTGAAGCCCAAATACTTTAAACTGGGTGATACTTATGGTCTAGCAACGCATAACAATGAACCTCCTACGAAACCTATTGCTGTTGCACCACTACCCGATATTCTATGTGTGATGGATGCAACACCTTATCTGGACAATCTTAAACTGTCGATTGAGAAATCTCTTGACCGGCCACAAACAATCCACAATAAACAGCGACACTACCTCATTAATCGCTACATACAACAATATACGTTTGCTATGACTTTGGTTCTTATAATCGCCACAATCATTATGCGAGCGTTTGACTTCTATTATATCAAAGGTAAAGTTGCTCACTCAAGCTGGACGGGCGTTGGCATTTTGAATTGCGTATCAGCCTTGATGCCATTGTTACCTCTCATTTTTCCTATCATTTGGATCAATTTACATCACTGGGGAACTGCTCGTCTTGAAACTCTTCTGGCAATTCCTCAGCCTCTTATACAAGTTGAGCGGAGTAAGAATTCTCCTGAAATTGAAACACCCACATCTGGAGAATTAAACCTGCCAGTGATTCCACGAAGACAGGTTTTCTACAATTATATCCGTATCCTCAACGGAAGTTGTGACTTGCTGAGTCGCTCAACTCAAATAATTCAAGTTCTTGGAACGGTTACTGCCTTCTGTTGCGTTGATAAGAAAGGCATTTTGAGTTGGCCAAATCCAACACCAGAGAAAGTTTTCTTTCTCCGCGATGCAACTGATAGCAATTCAAAATCAAGTGAATGCAGTTTAGATTCCGATAACAGCGAACAACATGCAAAAGTGGCGTTGTCGCTGAAGTTCTCGATTTAACTCACGACCAGAATTCTCCTTTTAAGCTAGAATTCGATGATCACGAATGGAAAAATCATATTAATTCATTGAAGCCATTAGGTGAGTCACTCAATATTTAAACTTTCAAAACTAAATAATATTCTGATTCGCAGGTCTTTCAATTCTCGTCAACACATGCTGTGAGAAAACACATTTTCGTATTCCAAGTTTTGCGGACACATTACTGCAACATCTCTTGTTGACAAAAATCTTGTGCCAGTAACTAATCGGTATGATGATACGCTTAATGAAAGCTTTGTACCTGGGTATGTATGGCATGTTTATAATACAAACCCCCCCACATTCTCATTAATCAATCATACAGAGTGTTTACAAACAAATGAGTTGATTCCGTTGAAAACTGATATGGAGAAAAATCTCCATTTGAAATCGCAAGCAAATCATCAACCTTACAATAAAGTCTCACACATTCATGATCTTAGGATATCCATTGTAAAATACATCGGCCACTTTTTTCTATTTTGTAAACATCCTGTATTAAACAATTTTCACAATGGCATGAAAAGCAAAACTATATCTTTGACATCACACAAAATAAACTTCACAGTATAGTTAAGTCTTTTTTAAAAGAGGCAGCACATATTTTTGCAGGCGGGTAAATTAAGAACTGTAGACCTTATTAATTAGCAAGTATTATTTTTAATAGTGACTCTGGCAACAAAACAGAGCACGGAATCTTATGATATTATTATTTTATGATATTATTTATTATTATATATGTATATAATTGTGCATAATGTATCGTTGATTAATTTTCGTTCCGCTCCTCAGTACACATACGCAAATAAGCAAATCCATTTACAAATTCTCCTAAAATATCATCTACAAAAAGTAAACCTTCTTATCCAAATTGCATTGGTACTAAAATAATGTCTTTTGGGCCCAAGGAGTCATTCAAAATACATCATACAAAGATACATTTACCATTCGCAAAATTCATACATTAAAGTTTTTTGTTTGCTTCTATTGTGGTTTGTCAGCTTTTTTTATATAACTATAATTCAATGTGCTTTTTAACTACCTAGAGTTGGTTTTTATGAGCTGTTTCTTTTGCATTCTAATGGGATTTTGGGAATTCATTGAATGGATTTTACTTAAATTTTTTACTTCTTTTCTTTTTTGTAAAACTTTCATCCTTCTAACGTCACAGTCGATGTCTGTGCGAATTGGCACGTCAAATCGGCTTCACGCCACAAGCAAAATCTATTTTCCACATGGAAGGACAGATTTCAAGTTATAGACATTTGGTGAGTGTTGCTGTCTTTTGCTTTACTTGTCTCATTGTTAATAATTTGTGTATCTTTAAAGCAACCGGAAGTTATTCGCCGCGACATCCGTTTCACAAAATCATTACATCTGGCATCTAAAATTAAAGTTCCCTTCCCACATGCGCTATCAGTTGTTGTGCGGGAGACGTATGGTGATGGCGGAACGCTGCAGCTTTTGACACAAGGAACAGCTGATATCATACTTGATTGCTGTGATGATTTCTGGAGTGGTAAAGATTTGCGGCCGCTAAAAGAAGAAGAAAGGAAAAGGGCACAAGATTTTTATCAGCGAAATGCTTTGGTAAGTTTTTACCTCATTGATCGGTCGCATTCCTACTAAGACTGCTTATTTTTCAGACAGCATATTGCACAGCGTTTGCTTATCGTCCATTGCGACATGGAATAACTGGAATGCTTGCTGGCCCTAAAACTGATGATGTTATGGACTCGACAAACATTGCATACCTTGAACTTCCACCAGAATCATTTGAAGCGATGCGTCATGCGGAAAAAAACTTTTGCAACTTCGAAGGACATTCATTATGTCACTCAATCAGCTCTGATTCATTACTTTTCACTGATCTCAGAGATGAAGAGCCTGTAAATGACGTTGATGGTTGCTTTGAAATGCAATGCCATCAAATTTTTATTGGAATGGTTACGATGCAATACCAGGCACAAACTGATATTGTTCAGCTTATTGAACGCTTTGAGCGTGCATGCATCAGGTTTGTTCATTTCAGCAAAGAAAATGAACTACGATCGCGCGTTTTCAGCGAAAAAATGGGTCTCGAATCAGGATGGAATTGTCACATTTCGTTGCTGGCAACGGAAGACAATAACAGTTCAGTTTCATCACCCAAACAATCAAAGCAATTAGATCAAAAACCTGTATTGCGATTTGAGAGCGAGAGCGATAAGAAAACAGAAGATATTGAGACTCAAGAATATTCGCGACTCTTGCCACATCCGAATTTTGAATCAACGAAAGGACTCAGCACATCGGCACCATGTGCAATCTCAAATCCACACCAGTCACCTGTTAATGCACAGGAGAATGCATCTGCAGTTAACTCACAACAAGATTCACGCAATGGCTCAATAACATCAAATGATTCAGCATTGGAAGGGCTTCCAAATGATGATAACAATCAGTCTCTGAGCTTACTTACTGAGAGCTCAGAACAAAGCGCACAAATTCCAATTTATATGTCAAATCGAGCAAAATTACCGCGTGGCATCAAAAACATTGAACCGCACATTGAAAATGTCGATAATGTTCCACTTCTTGTCAGTCTTTTCACTGATTGCTCACCAGAGGCCACCAAAGAAATGCTACGAATAATGCAACGACATGGTGAAGTTGTTGTTGTTATGGGCTCCTCAGCAAGTAGCAATGCAAATTGTCAGATTTTTCTTCAAGCCGATTGTAGCATTGGATGTGAGCCACTTTATCCGCAAGTGTGTCAGAACTTTCCTGCCTACACTGAATCAAACATCTATAACAACAAACAATTGTACCTGAAAGATCAACCAAAGAAATGGTTTGAAACGCCAAAATCCGTAACAATATCACCTGTTTACCTCAGCCGTATGCTTAACTCGATTGCATGCTCGATCACCATGTGTCGTGATGATCCAATCAGCATTTTGGGATTGATTGAATTAGCGCGAAGATTCTCAATCGGTTTATGGAATTGCGTTCAGTTCTGGTCTTGTTCAGCGGTCATGTTTACTGTCCTGAATTTATTGAGTTGCTGTATTAGCTTGCCACCGATTTTGACGCCAGATTTTTCTTTATATCTCATGTGCTTTGTCGTGGCACCACTAGCAATATCCTTAGTGCGAGTTGAACCGGAAAATATTATGAATCGAGCGTATGGGCGGAAATCTAATGCGAAATTTGATGTTACTACAATTTTATTCATTCTATGGTGTTATGGAACGAAATTTATTGCTGCAATTATTATCCTCATCATTTCATATTCATTCACTGTCGATCATGTTTTTGATCTCGTTGATGCTGAAAATGAAAATTTTCAACTGGACTTGAAGATGGCTCGAAATTTTATATTATTTGGTACGGTTCTTTATCTGGTCATCATTTCATCCAGCTTTGTTCATCGTGATTATTCATTATGGAAGAAGAATCCATTTAGCAATCGTTGCTGGTTGATTACATGTATTGTGATGTAAGTTACCGTAAGTAAGTTTAATTGCGTCGCACATTAACTATGATTATCCCATTACAGATTGTCTCTACATCTTTTACTTTTTACTTGCCAAATGGCTTTTAACGATTATAATTTCCATGCAATGGATAAAAAGTGGCCTGTTTTATTGATCCTGGTACTTTCAACTGGTTTCATTATTTCAATTGCTGAGTTATGCAAATACTATGAGATTAAGAATAATTTGAGGGCAACTAGAAGAGCTCGACTGGACTTTACAACCAAATTAGGTAACATAATGTCTCTTATGATACCTGCAATATTTAATTGAACATAATATTCTTTACAAAACTTGCAGGCATGAATTCCCCATTTTGAATGAATAATTTGGTCCATTCGAAGCAAACTTCAGCAAGAGCCAATTAATTTTATTGCTTTTGAAGCATTTTACTTTAAAGACAATTTTAAAGAGTTATATGTAGATAATTAAATATGTTATGATATTATCCTAAAATATACATACCCATTAAAATAATTCAATGTGTTATAGGCCTACCTAATTTATGTAGATATAATTTCAACGGCTCGTTTTTCAAAAATTCGGCTTATAAGGGAAAATTATTTAATCCGCGTAAAAAAATTTCATGTTTGTTTACATTCAAAAATTAAAATATCCTTCCTTAAAAATAAATTAAGTAGTAGTTTAACGTAGAAATGAATCCGAAATGTATTCAATGTGAGAAGACAGAGACAATATTGTGGCGGAAGAATACGAGTGGAGCTGAAATATGCAATGAATGCTACGAATTGAACTTGAGTAAATTGGAAGCCGAAAAAGAAGTAAAGCAAGAAATAATAAAAGAGGAGCCTGTCAAAGAGCTAGAAACTGTTGTTCGTGAGACAAAAATACGAAAGAGCACACGATCAACACGCTTTAAGAATAAAGCCATCACTCGACAAAAATCAAAATCAACATCCCGACGCTCAATCTTTAAGAAAAACATTCCCAATAAGACACCAAATATATCAGCAGAAACAAAGACGAAAACCAATGTTTTCCACAATGGAACGTACTACCAAATTGGTGATATTGTTTCGCTGATCTCGAGAGGAAAGAAATATTATGCACAAATTCGATGTCTGATTGAAGATACTTTTTGTGAAAAATCGGCTGTTCTCACCTGGCTGGTTCCAACAACATCGAGCCCAGATCCTGAAGTGGAATTCGATGCAGCGACTTATCTGGTAGGCATGGAAGAAGATATTCCTAGGCGCATTGCAAACACAATGACTTTCGTAGCGCACTCATCAAGCAATTATTTTATCAACAAAAATGAACCATATGCAAGGCCTGAAATTTATGACGCATTGTATTCGCCAAAAAATAAAAGAGGCTTCATTTGGACGGGCATTAATTAAAATTATTATGCTCTGACCCTCATTATATATGATTGCCATCCACCAACAAGATTTAAAATGTAATTTACCCATTTTTCTCAAATAAATTGTTTATTTTTTCCTCATCTTACCTTTTTGTGCGGTAATTAATGTTCTCACATCATCATCTCAGTTGTGATGACTTTATAACTCATTTCACGTAATTGATTCATTTACCTAATTGTGCAATTCATCAACGTCAAAATTGCTTCACTTTCATCACGCTTTTTATGCGGTAAAAACATTAAATTGAGTGTAAAATTTCAATTAACGAGCGCAAAACATTGATAAGACTTCAGAATTGATTTGCTTCCACCCAACAAAAATAAATTTCACCCTCCAACAAACATCCAGCAACTTGCATAAAGTCGTTTTCATCCCATTCCAAAGTCTCGATAAATTGTCAAAAGAGCCATTAACATATTTTCGAGTTCATCGCTAGATGAGATTCAATTCAAGGAAGAAGCTCTTACACAATGTCAACCATGCAAATTTATTTATTATGATGTTTTGCGCAATCACTTCACAGGATATAAAAGGATTTTTTTCCATAAGAATGATAAAACGAGGGTTGAAACTTTGCATGTTGTGGTCGGGGGAAAAAAAGATGTTAAACAATTTTTAAAATGTGCTCAATTTTAGCGGAATAAAATAATAATTGAACATTTTGTTATAATTGAAAATTACCACTTGTGCAAGCTGTGCCGAGAAACCATCAAGAATACAACAACAAAAGGAAAAAAAAAAGTTTCTCACTGAAACAAAAAAAAAATAAAACCAATTTAATTTCATTTCATTACACTTTCGGGAGATTCAAAGTTTTCCATTTCAACTACTTGCCGCGCACTCCCTCGCCGCTGCCGTCGCACATACAAAAAAAATTAATTTGATTCAAGCCATAAACCAAAATTTAAAATAAAGACAATCGGAGAAAACTTTTTTTTTTCTCTTTCTGTGTTTGCTGAACGTGTGGAAAATTTCCAAATATAATTTCAATTTTCCTTTTCACCCTCATCGCTTTGTGGCTTGCTCAAGTTCTGCACTGCACATACATACATACACACACACACACAGTATTGCAATAGACTCAAAAAATTTCCCACACTCTGACGAACAATGAAAAGAAGTTTCTTTTAATTAATTTCAAGCGAAAGGAAAAGAGACAAGCTCTCTTGGTGAGAGAGAGAGAGAGTGGATAAATGGAAATCTGCTATTTTGAGGTTTTTTTGTAATTGCAAAAAACACTTTAGATTCAATAAAAGAAAATAGTTTTTCATTTTGTTGGTCGAATAGAATCAAAATGTTAATAGGACATAAAGATTAAAAGCTCATTGGAAGAAATTCTCATTAAAATAGCTTTTCTGGGGCTTGTTCATAAGTTGTATAATACTCAGGACAGAAAATATTCTAAAGATTTCGGGAAAAATTTACACTGTATGCTAATTATCTAATTAAACCCAATTATATGCCTGATTTATATGAAATTTAATTGAATAACATAAATCTTAAAGCTGCAATTCGACAAATTCACATTGTGCAACGCTGAAATATCTCATGAACAAGTCATTCCAGTAGACAATAAATCAAAATCATTATCACACTTGTTTGCCCGAAAACACTCAGTTGTTGTTATAAACATACAATCAGGCACATGGATTTCTATTAAGCAAACACATCCAAACACATTATCCTGACTTTCATGTTTTTTTATTTCTCTTTCTCTCTCAGAATCAAAATCATGTCCTCATGCTCATTCACAAAAGTGAACATTAAGTTCATTTACCCATTTTCACTCACATTGTCTTCATCATCCACTTATGGTTGTAAAATCGCACATGAACAGCTGACAATAAATTTTTAATTAATCATATTGTTTTGACACTTGAACCCCAAAAAATTAAGGTCGGTGAAATTGTTTGTGTTTGGTGTTAATTAAAATCTCATAAAAAGGGTGAAAGAAAAAAAATCCTCAATTAGAGAAAAAGTTGCGATGGGGAAGCGATGAAATTTCCCCCTTCCAAGATATTTTGCCCCATTCTTGTGGTACTGGAATATGCATAAGTATATGAATAAACACAAACGATTTCGATCATAAATATTTAATGGACATAATAAATGTGTTCTACATTTTCGCCAATACTATCCCTTCTGTCTCCTCCCACAACTTCCTCCTCATCATTCCTGTTGTCAATGAAGGAACATTTTTTGGCATTTCTGTTTAACATGTATGGCCATAATCAATGAATGGAAGCAAGAAATATGATGACCGGGGCCATTAGAAAGCCATAAAAACATGATACGAAGACGAAAAGGTACCATGAATGGTTGTGGGAATTTATTGTGTGTGTATATATGTTTGGCGAGCTGGAATTTCAGAATATACAGACAGATCCAACACACCGCCGGCATTCAAATAAAAGGAAAAAAAGAACATTCATCAATTAAATGTAATGAACTACGTAGTCACTCTGTTCACTCACTTAAACATGAGAAATCGTGACTCTATTTGCACATGGGATAGTCCCTATTTGTCAACTTATCTCATCACATGTTGATTGATGACACGTCTTTTACGGACTTTTTTTATATTCACATTCTACTTTTTGCTAGTGGAGATGTGTGAGCTACCGATATGGGCAAAAAAATCGACAAACTGTGGAAATTTGTTGTGTCGTAATTGACAGTTGAACTTCTTCTAAGTAGATTCGAATTTAATGGTCAAAATGATTAAAGCTGAATAAAGTGTGATTTTGGATATAATCAATTGATTGATTACATGTGATTCTTAATGTTGACCAAATATTTCTACAGTTTATTCTTTTAAAGTATAATCCATTAATGGGTCAACTTTATGTCTCGCACTTTAAAACCATGATAAATAAATTTCAAAGGAATGAAAAAAGTGAGATAAGTTTTGCATCTTAACAACAACTTCATAAGTATTTATCTTAAGACTGTTTTTTGCATCTTGTTTTCGTCTTGTTATAAGCATTAAGCGTCATTTAGCATTGTATTTAACAATCTTTTTATCTTTCTCGTCCCGGTATGGAAAAAGATTTTTTTGTGACGATATTTTGTAGAACTTCACTATATCTATGTTCCATTCGAGAACTCATAACTGCAAAATTTTCTTTTATATATTTTTTTATGGAATGAGAGTCGTTTTATCATTGTTGGATGAAGGAGAATGAGAAGTAATTGCGCAAAACATCATAATAAATAAATTTGCATGGTTGACATTGTGTAAGAGCTTCTTCCTTGAATTGAATTGAATCTCATCTAGCGATGAGCTCGAAAATATGTTAATAGCACTTTGGACAATCTATCGAGACTTGGGAATGGAATGAGAATTATGCTAGTTGCAGGTTGTTTACTGGAGGGTGAATTTTCTTATGATTGGCAAATCAAATCTGAAGTATTTTCAATGTTTCGAGATCGATAATTGAAATTTTACACTCAAATTCTTTTTATTGTCGTGTAAAAAACGTGATGCTGACGAAATTCACAGTTAAATAAATGCATCAATTACGCACGATTGGGTAAAAGCCACAACAACCATGATAACATCAGTTATTGCATAAAGACGAAGAGAGATTTCGATTTTATTTTACAAAAATGAATAAATTTTATTTTAAATTCAGTGGACGGATGGCCGTCATATAATTAAGGTCGGAGCATATTAATTTTAATAAATGCCCGTCCAAATGATTCATTTTTTATTTTTCTTCAGTGCAATTCATCTTCTTCACGTTAATTGCGAAACGAAATTTTGTTTTAAAAAAAAAATCTTTTTTCGGGTTGCTTTGGACATTTTTCTGCGTAGATTTGGTCCATCTCATAAACATCTTTTTTGGATAAGAAAAAAAGTATCTCGGATGGTTCAAGAAGCTACAAAGCTGCACGTGGCAGAAAATAATCGCGGGAATTGCAAATTGTTTTTCCTATTTGGGAGGTTATGTTTAAGTGTTCGTTTATGATTTCTTGTTTGTTTGTTTGTTTGTTACCATGCTCGTCAGCACATCATTAAGGGTTCATTGAGTCACATTTCTTTATGTTGATGATGCATAGAAACTCATTTAAGTAATCGCAGTTTTAAAGATCTTCAGTGGATTTTTGTTATTTGAAGATTCTTAAACGACTTAATGGATAAAACAGAAAGTCTTTTTTTTTGTTGTTTTGTTTTCGAGCATTTTTCTACTCCAAAATTTCAGTTTAAATCTGAACTTTGCGCGATGAAGAGTTTAAAGATACAAGACGCGTTTTAAAGAACTTTATTTAATTCTCAGAATTTTAAACATTTTTGGAGCAGAAGTCGTGCATGAAATGAGTGTCGTGCATGAAAGGATGAAGAAGAAGTGATGGAGTTGTATAAGAAAAATTGTGATTTGAATTTTGATTTCGAAAGTTTCGATAAAAAGAACAAAATTTGCGACGAGAAAAATGGAAAATGTTTAATTATCTTTAGCGATAGTTATGAGACAAGCGGCGTTTGTGGTGAATTTGAGATGTCATACAAGCAACGAAGTCAAGCAAATGCCAGAGAGCGATGTCGAACCCACAGGTATTTAACCTCCAGGATTCACCCAAATAGACCACGTTTTTGATATAATAAAAAAAAAATATTTGAGGTTATATTTTATTCAATGACAAAAAATGACTAATTTATTCAGTTCTCTATTCAGTGTCAATTCTGCTTTTACCACACTTCGTCTTTTGATACCAACTGAACCGAAAAATAGGAAATTATCGAAAATTGAGACTTTGCGACTTGCAAAATCTTACATTTCACACTTGAGTTCAACGCTGATGGCTGGTGAGTTCAATTATGGGAAAATTCCTTTTATGTGCTAAATCATTGACGATGATTTATTATTGTTCCACTCAACTGTGGAAAATAAATTTTCTTTTTAAATAGAAAACACTTCCTGTCGTCAACCATGTTTTGAAGCATCAAAACGGACATCCAGTGATGGAATAAAGAACGATTATCGCACCAATATTTGCACATTTTGTGTTTCATCAGTCATTCATCAAAAGCGGATTAATTAGGAATTTGAGAGTTAAGAGATTTTGATTGAAGTGATTACATTTCTATCTTCCTCTCTCTCTTTCTCTCTCATCATTGCTTTTTTATGTGAAATTTTTGGTAATAAAAAATTCGTTTAAATAAAATCTTTTTCATGTTTCTTTTTTTTTATAAAAATCCTTCGGAAAGCTCTTCAAAGTGTTGAAAAGGAAAAGTGTTTTTTACTAAAACCCAACAAAGTCACTTAATCGCCTTAAATGTCTTTTGTGGCTTCAACCAAAATTTACAAGTTTTATTGATTAAAACAAATTTAGAAAATTAAAAAAATGATTTCCACGTTCCCCAATATCCCATACACAACTTTTCACTTGACATAACTGAAATTCGAGTATCAAAAGGAAAATTTAAGGCATCAAATAATTCTGAAGGTTATAAAATTTGTTCTTCATCTGAATTTCACTTACCGATAAATTTTCGACACTAAACGTCTGATCACTTCAACAATAAAACTTCAAATGAAATCTAAATTAAACATTTGCTCATGCAAAAGAGAAAAAAGAGCAAAATCGATGAATGTGTTGGTCAAAAAATGAATCAAATATTAATGACATCACTTCACTTTTATTGCATCATTTCAACATTTCATCATCTTTTAAATAGAAGACAATCAAAATATTCAATTTCTTAGGGTTATTCTATTTTGTGTTGACTTGAGATTGAGTAAAATCACTTAAAATCTGCTTGTTGCTATCGATTAGAATGAATCGCTAAATATATTTTCCAAAATATTTTTCACGCTTGAAAAGTGAAAACAAAATTTTAATGAAATTCTTATAAGATTTTTTTTTCTTTTGTTATTTATCAAACTTCATTAAAAGTCTTAGAAGACAAAAACAAAAGAGATTTTCAGTTCTGTTTTTCAGAGTTAATTTTCTTGTTGCTGTTTGTTTGCAGTTCTTCTTTATTGTTCTCATATCGCTTTGATGCAATATCTAATTTGTGGTAAGAAAGTGCCGTTTGAGCTGATGAAGTTTTCTTACGACGAAGATTTGCCTAAGATTAATAGACAATTCTTAAAGGAAATTTTATTTTTCTTATAGTTAAAAATTCTTACTAATTCGATTGCTTTCCTTCGGAAATCCCACAAATTCCAAACATAATTTGAATCCTTGTAGCATGGCACTGGATGTAAATCAGTTTGCACTTCGCGTTCTACTGAAGATGCACCAATTGATGTAAAATCACTTTGAGTTGTTGCATCAGCATCAATTTTACAAAATTTCGAAAGTTTTATGATTGTGTAGATGTCAAAGAATAAAATCAAATGAATATTTTCTTTCATCATGTCAACAATTTTGTTTATGAACCTAGTAAAACAATGAGATGAATCATAAAATTCAGTTAATTAAACTATTTGTGTATATATGAGTAAATAAGTAAGAAGATTTATGATACATGTGATGAAAATCTTCGGAAAAATAACATTTTTGTGCTTTAATTAAAACTCACTTTGCTGGTTTTGTCATGAAAAATTCTGCAGCTTCAATAGAACAAAAGCCGTAAATTCTTTGATTCCACATGACGGTGCCCATGTCAGGAACGCTTGGTAATAAAATTTTACTTTCAGCCAAAACATAACAACAAAATCCCAAATATTCAATCTAAGTATGTAGAAGTTTATGAATGAAACTGCTTCGAAAGTAACATTAAATCTCACCTCTGAATTACTTTCCGGTGGTTGCACAATTGAAATGTTCGCTGCGACTGAACTTGATTCAGTTTGTAGCTTTAAGCTTTTACGTTTTTGCAAGCGAGTATGATCAGTTTCGACTTGATTTTCGCCGAGTAATTGATGAACAATTTCATCATATTGCTGCTGACTACAAAGCTCTGACAAATGTTGCAAATAATTATTTATTTGCGATAAATGTGACAGAACAAAGGATAAATTGTGTAACACAATCCATTCTTCTGATAACTCTTTAAATTTTGGAAAGATCTGAATGCTTGGAACAGCTGAACGATATTGTACAATGTCATGTAGTTTAAACAATTTTTCACCGTAATTCTTGATATGTGTCTCAATTTTAAATTTGATGCACTTCAAGTTGCTCAACAATTTACGAACGTAGATTTCGTGTTGTCTATTTAGAATCAATAAATCTTTCATGATGTCAATATCATGTTCATCCACTTGTGATTCATCTTTGCGTTGTACATTTAAAAACAATTGATTAGAATTTTTAATATCAATTATTCCATCAAATGCTGTTGTTAACTGAAAGTTATTTTTAATATTATTAAATATCTTGAAATTCGAAGTGTATGATAATGATACTTACGATATTAACACGATCCATAATGTCACAAAGTGTAAATTGAAGTAATGCTTCGATAGATTCATAAGATTTCAAAAGTGTTTTTGTTACTAAAAATAAATAAATTTTAAAGATTTTTTTAAAAAGAATTAAATAAAAATTGAGTTATTAATTAATTATGTTTACATCGGGAATATTTTCATCCATCGTGTTTCCAGTTCCAGTATCTTTATTGAATAGAACAATTCCGCAAACAATTGATCGAATTTCCTTCAGTGATTCCATTCGATTGTGTGATTCCAGTGCAACAAAATTTGTCACATCTTCATCGCTCATAATGGAATTTAATGCATTTGTTATTTCAGTCATAACCTGCAAAAATTCAACTCATGAATTTATTAAAAACTTTTCACTGGATTGAAGGAAACAGAACCAACATCCAAATTCGATGGACTACCAAGAGCAGACTGCAAAATAATATCAACGACCAACTTCTTTTGCATAATATCAAGTTCCTCTTTGGTCTTTGCACTTCCCTCGATAATTTCCTTCACTAACATGTTCGTCTTCCTTTTCAAGTTTTCATGATATTCGCTTATGATATCCTCGAACGGATTGGAATTTTCAATAAAGAAAACTTGCATTTTTAAGGTTATGTTCATTGGTGTTTCGTTTAAATCTGCAAAGAAAAAGGAATAAAAAAAATGGAAAGAAAATAAATAAATCTCTGCTCAAACGACGTGGTGGAACTTTAAGTTTTCTTTCTTCTTCCTCTTCTTACCAATAATGTTTTGCAAACAGACGGCGATGAGCTCTTCAATAGACTTCCGATCAAATTTCTCATTGAAATCGATTTTATCCCAAAAATGCAATGACAATAAATGAACCAAAAATGTCACAAATTTCTTTTCACATACAAAATCGCGTTTATCACATTCGCGAAGAATTTCATAGACGATATTCTTAATGATGGCACTTGAAGGTATCAATAGATATTTGTTATCAATTTCAGTTGTCCACATTATCTTTTTCTTTAGTTTTTTCATATACTTCCTTATAAATATAACAATTTGAAATAAAAGAAACATTAAAAGTATTTTTTTTTTTGAAATAAACAACAAAATATAAAATTGTGCAATTGGTTTCTATGATAACAAGAAAAAAAATATCATGAAAAGCCGTTTGGAAAAAAACGTTTAAAGTTTTATTGATATTTAATGAAAGAAATCTCAAAAGAATCTTCATGATGAAGAATTTCAAACGCCTCAAGACAAAAATTTTGATCTTTCTTGATTTCAGTGAATTTCTTATTGAACGAAAGATATTGCACAAAGACACTGTCTGTATATTCATACTTAGTTCTGGAATATTTGAAATTTTTCAACCGAACAATCTCAAATGCTTGTTTTTAACTTCAAAACTCTTATAAGTACACTTTCATATTAAATGTTACCAATAAATTTATTAGGTGCTGAAGTTGTGAATTGTCGCAAGATATTTTTGATATTTCTCATGTTAACTACGCATAATTTATTGTTTCCTTTTCTATGAATCAGCAGAGACGGAAATTGTCAGGTATAGTTGCAAAACATATTTTCTTTTCCTTTATCTTGAATAAATCTAAGAAAGAAAAAAGAAAATCTTTTGGCACTTTCATAAACCCAAAAAAACATGAAATTTCCCTAAACGAATAAAAAAAAATGTTCTGCAATTCCTCAAAACAACGCAAATTTTTTCACACAATTCCTTTCGGCTAAAAAAATAGAAAAAGGCGAAAATTTTATCATATTTACTTTAATAAGGTACAAAACAGATGAAAACATAAAATTCAATTTGATATTCGGGGACTTCTTTTCTTTTTCTCCTTCACATTTATTTGCAAAATGTCTTGAAATAACAAAAAAAAATTGTTTGTTTGATAATTTTTTATTCAAAAACATTTTCACAAATTGAATCATTCTCTTAAGATTTGTCCTGAATTGAATTTATAATAAATTATAACCACAAAACTGAATTTCAAAATAAAAAAAAAACGGTAGTAAGTAGTTTCAAGTTAATTCAAGGATTTCGTTTCTATGGTTGCAATTGAAGTTCTAAACAAACAGAAATATTAAATTTAGAAAAAGTAGTGAGAAAATGGAATTAAATTTGACACGAGTTGATTACACATTGGTTGGTTTAACATCACAAAATGGAATGAAAATTTTGCCAGCTAAGAAAATAAAAGAACAACAGAAAATAATTATAGGCGATCAAGATGGTGTTGTACAATTGATATCAGCAAAAAAAGATGAGACAATTACTCATTTTAAGACAGTTCCTGGAAACAAAATTACTTCATTGCAACTTGGTGGTTCAGTTGGTTCAGTGTATGATAAAATATTTGTTGCTTATGAGAATCAAATAATTGGTTACAATAAGAAAGGAAAAGTATTTTTAACATTCGACACAAATTTAACTGAATCCATAAAATCATTGTTTGTAATCGGAAATGATTTGATTGTTTGTGGAAATCACGTATACACGCACTACAAGGATTGTAAGGAATCAGGATCATATCTATGTGGTGATACAATTGTCGATTGCAGTGCATTATGTCCTAACAATGTAAATTTATGCAAAACCATTGATATCAAAATGTCAATCAATATTCAATTAAATTTCTATTTTTATTTTTTTGTAGACTAGTCGAGTCATAACAGTTTTAGCATGTTCAGGACGGGTCCTTCGATTATTAGAACATTGTCGAGTTCGCAAATTAATTGAACTTGAAAGTATTCCAACTGTTCTTCATGTACCGAAGAATGCACTTGGCAATAAACTTCTTGTAGGGTTCTCTGATGGTCGTGTCACATTATTTAATATCAATCCAATGATGACTGAAAGTATGAGTTTACAATTTTTTATATTTAACAAGAAGTCATTAACATAAAATTATAAATTTTTAATTCTGTGCATAGTTAAGCAAGAAACTTTAATCAAGTCGAGAGATAATTTATCAGCAGTGACATGTTTGGATACATTCGATATTTATGGTGATGGGAAGGAAGAACTCATAGTCGGAAGGCGAGATGGAACGATTCAAGTGTTCACAATGATGCTCGAAAGTAATGACTTCGAAATGGATTGTCAGCAATTATTGTATGGAGAGAATTTCAATGAGAGTATTTCGTGTGTGCTTGGCGGATGCATTGGCGCTGTTGGTTATTCAGAAATTGTCGTTTGTACATACACAGGAAAAGTGTTTGGTTTGACAACACGAACAGTGGGTGATATGTTAACGGATGGCAAAAGCTCAAATTATGAAATCTCAACGGATGCAAGTCAAAGGATTGTAAAACTGAAGTAATTATTACTGAAAAGTGTTTTATATCTTTACTAAAAATGCTACTAATATTTGTCTGCAGATCAGAAATTGAATATCTTGAACAAACCGTTGCAAAAGAACGTGAAAAATATCAAATTTCGACACAGGCAATGAGTTCTGGATTGTCAGCAATTCCTATTATGTCCATTAATGATTCGGTAAATGATTCACGATGCATTTAATAGTTTAAAGCTCTAAGTAACAATGACTAACCAATTTTCTTATCTTAATAACACACACACAAACAATCATATATATATAGATTTCACTATCTGCTGAGGATGCTACATACATTCTTTCGCTTGAGTTGCCAAGTCCAATCGAAAATGTTTTGGTACAATCGGATATTGCATTAGAAATGTCAGTGGTCAGCAAAAGTGAATGTGATAAGAACGATGGTAACCTTTTATTGTGTTGCTACTAAAATTACCCACATCGACAGTTTGAGGAATTGTCAGCGCAATTTATTATTCCAGATGATGTTCTGTGATTTTAATACAATTTTTTTTTGCATTTTTTGATCGAAGCACTTTGATTAATCGCAAATTATAAAACTGATAATAACTCATTTTGATATTAAATAATGTATACTCTTTGGTTTAGAATATAAAAAAAGTAAACGTTATATAACCCGTCAGCAATGATAGAACGAACAAGGCAATAAAACATTCCATTTAAGAATAAATTCGCAAACGTTATTCTAAGAAGTAATTCATTGTGTTGTTTTGTTTTGTTGTTGTATCGAACTGTTTGTTTACGCACTCAATCAATCAATCCAAGAATAAATCAAACTGTTTTGGTTCATTTTTTAAGAACAGAATAAAGAAAAATCGCTGGGAAATCTATTGACTGACTTTTTACAAACCACTGGGATCACATTGGATCTGCGACATCAAAATATGAAAACTTCAGCTGACCAACCGATGAGAGTATCAAGTCAAGAGTTTTTAAGCTTCTTGATATTATCTATTATTACTTTTGCATGATTTCAGCTAAGTGTAAGTGAGCGATTATAATTCAAAAATCTTTATTTCATTTTAAGCGGGCTTAAAAAATTCCATTAATTGTTCAATGCCATCACAATTTCTCAAAAAATGAGTATAGCTTTCAAGCTTGCTCTTAACATTTATCCCTTTGAATTTATTTTTATCAATATAAATGTCTATCAAGATGCCAATTAAACGATTGAAGTTTGTTGATTCAATTTCATGTTTTGCCTCAAGATTTTGTTTATCGTTCAGCAAATTTTTATATTTATCAGACAACAATTCGAACTCGTCATCATTTTCAACATTTAGATTCAGCAGAGCTTGCAGAATTTTATAATTCTTCATAAGATTGTTGTACGATTGCAACTTGGGATATATAGTTTTTATAAAATGCTCAATTGAGGAGTCATTTAGATCTGAAAAGATAAAAAATAATTTAAAATAATTGCTCAATATTTACATTTGGAGATTTCGTACTCATTGTCATTTCGATTTTAATATGTTTTGATGTCGCTTGTTTTGTTATAAAATCCTTAATGATTGATATTGTTGAAATGTTATCGCTTTTAAATTGTGATTCACCTTTCGCATATTTGCAAATTAAAAAGCTTTCAACAAAACAATTTTTAAATATCAATATATTTTCATCTCCAGAATTTATTCGTTCTGGAACTTCTGGTAAACATTGACTAATCCAGCTGTGCATTTCACCTTGACTAAAGTTGCCCTTTAATATCAAGACATTCATTGGCCTGGAATTAGTAAATAGATGAGATAAGTTTGCTAATGTTAATTTCTAGATCTGTCGATGTAGGTAATTTTAGTTAAATGTTTAATTAACCTTGTCTCGTCGTAATTGTGTGCCATCATGTGCAATGACAGCGGATGTATTATGTAAGTTTTGAGTTGACAACATTTTGGCTGAATATTGGGTGTGATGTAAACACGCAATGTACCATGCTGACCCTCGACAGTACGAAACTTTAAATCCACACGATTCGTATTGATCTGACATCGATAGCAACACAATAAAAGGTTACCATCGTTCTTATCGCATTCACTTTTGCTGACCACTGCTGTATTTTGTTCAACATCTAACATTTCTAATGCAATATCCGATTGTACCAAAACATTTTCGATTGGACTTGGCAACTCAAGCGAAAGAATGTATGTAGCATCCTCAGCAGATAGTGAAATCTATATATATATGATTGTTTGTGTGTGTGTTATTAAGATAAGAAAATTGGTTAGTCATTGTTACTTAGAGCTTTAAACTATTAAATGCATCGTGAATCATTTACCGAATCATTAATGGACATAATAGGAATTGCTGACAATCCAGAACTCATTGCCTGTGTCGAAATTTGATATTTTTCACGTTCTTTTGCAACGGTTTGTTCAAGATATTCAATTTCTGATCTGCAGACAAATATTAGTAGCATTTTTAGTAAAGATATAAAACACTTTTCAGTAATAATTACTTCAGTTTTACAATCCTTTGACTTGCATCCGTTGAGATTTCATAATTTGAGCTTTTGCCATCCGTTAACATATCACCCACTGTTCGTGTTGTCAAACCAAACACTTTTCCTGTGTATGTACAAACGACAATTTCTGAATAACCAACAGCGCCAATGCATCCGCCAAGCACACACGAAATACTCTCATTGAAATTCTCTCCATACAATAATTGCTGACAATCCATTTCGAAGTCATTACTTTCGAGCATCATTGTGAACACTTGAATCGTTCCATCTCGCCTTCCGACTATGAGTTCTTCCTTCCCATCACCATAAATATCGAATGTATCCAAACATGTCACTGCTGATAAATTATCTCTCGACTTGATTAAAGTTTCTTGCTTAACTATGCACAGAATTAAAAATTTATAATTTTATGTTAATGACTTCTTGTTAAATATAAAAAATTGTAAACTCATACTTTCAGTCATCATTGGATTGATATTAAATAATGTGACACGACCATCAGAGAACCCTACAAGAAGTTTATTGCCAAGTGCATTCTTCGGTACATGAAGAACAGTTGGAATACTTTCAAGTTCAATTAATTTGCGAACTCGACAATGTTCTAATAATCGAAGGACCCGTCCTGAACATGCTAAAACTGTTATGACTCGACTAGTCTACAAAAAAATAAAAATAGAAATTTAATTGAATATTGATTGACATTTTGATATCAATGGTTTTGCATAAATTTACATTGTTAGGACATAATGCACTGCAATCGACAATTGTATCACCACATAGATATGATCCTGATTCCTTACAATCCTTGTAGTGCGTGTATACGTGATTTCCACAAACAATCAAATCATTTCCGATTACAAACAATGATTTTATGGATTCAGTTAAATTTGTGTCGAATGTTAAAAATACTTTTCCTTTCTTATTGTAACCAATTATTTGATTCTCATAAGCAACAAATATTTTATCATACACTGAACCAACTGAACCACCAAGTTGCAATGAAGTAATTTTGTTTCCAGGAACTGTCTTAAAATGAGTAATTGTCTCATCTTTTTTTGCTGATATCAATTGTACAACACCATCTTGATCGCCTATAATTATTTTCTGTTGTTCTTTTATTTTCTTAGCTGGCAAAATTTTCATTCCATTTTGTGATGTTAAACCAACCAATGTGTAATCAACTCGTGTCAAATTTAATTCCATTTTCTCACTACTTTTTCTAAATTTAATATTTCTGTTTGTTTTGAACTTCAATTGTAACCATAGAAACGAAATCCTTGAATTAACTTGAAACTACTTACTACCGTTTTTTTTTATTTTGAAATTCAGTTTTGTGGTTATAATTTATTATAAATTCAATTCAGGACAAATCTTAAGAGAATGATTCAATTTGTGAAAATGTTTTTGAATAAAAAATTATCAAACAAACAATTTTTTTTTGTTATTTCAAGACATTTTGCAAATAAATGTGAAGGAGAAAAAGAAAAGAAGTCCCCGAATATCAAATTGAATTTTATGTTTTCATCTGTTTTGTACCTTATTAAAGTAAATATGATAAAATTTTCGCCTTTTTCTATTTTTTTAGCCGAAAGGAATTGTGTGAAAAAATTTGCGTTGTTTTGAGGAATTGCAGAACATTTTTTTTTATTCGTTTAGGGAAATTTCATGTTTTTTGGGTTTATGAAAGTGCCAAAAGATTTTCTTTTTTCTTTCTTAGATTTATTCAAGATAAAGGAAAAGAAAATATGTTTTGCAACTATACCTGACAATTTCCGTCTCTGCTGATTCATAGAAAAGGAAACAATAAATTATGCGTAGTTAACATGAGAAATATCAAAAATATCTTGCGACAATTCACAACTTCAGCACCTAATAAATTATTGGTAACATTTAATATGAAAGTGTACTTATAAGAGTTTTGAAGTTAAAAACATGCATTTGAGATTGTTCGGTTGAAAAATTTCAAATATTCCAGAACTAAGTATGAATATACAGACAATGTCTTTGTGCAATATCTTTCGTTCAATAAGAAATTCACTGAAATCAAGAAAGATCAAAATTTTTGTCTTGAGGCGTTTGAAATTCTTCATCATGAAGATTCTTTTGAGATTTCTTTCATTAAATATCAATAAAACTTTAAACGTTTTTTTCCTAACGGCTTTTCATGATTTTTTTTTCTTGTTATCATAGAAACCAATTGCACAATTTTATATTTTGTTGTTTATTTCAAAAAAAAAAAAAAAAACTTAATATTTCCTTTATTTCAAATTGTTATATTTATAAGGAAGTATATGAAAAAAGTAAAGAAAAGGATAATGTGGACAACTGAAATTGATAATAAATATCTATTGATACCTTCAAGTGCCATCATTAAGAATATCGTCTATGAAATTCTTCGCGAATGTGATAAACGCGATTTTGTATGTGAAAAGAAATTTGTGACATTTTTGGTTCATTTATTGTCATTGCATTTTTGGGATAAAATCGATTTCAATGAGAAATTTGATCGGAAGTCTATTGAAGAGCTCATCGCCGTCTGTTTGCAAAACATTATTGGTAAGAAGAGGAAGAAGAAAGAAAACTTAAAGTTCCACCACGTCGTTTGAGCAGAGATTTATTTATTTTCTTTCCATTTTTTTTATTCCTTTTTCTTTGCAGATTTAAACGAAACACCAATGAACATAACCTTAAAAATGCAAGTTTTCTTTATTGAAAATTCCAATCCGTTCGAGGATATCATAAGCGAATATCATGAAAACTTGAAAAGGAAGACGAACATGTTAGTGAAGGAAATTATCGAGGGAAGTGCAAAGACCAAAGAGGAACTTGATATTATGCAAAAGAAGTTGGTCGTTGATATTATTTTGCAGTCTGCTCTTGGTAGTCCATCGAATTTGGATGTTGGTTCTGTTTCCTTCAATCCAGTGAAAAGTTTTTAATAAATTCATGAGTTGAATTTTTGCAGGTTATGACTGAAATAACAAATGCATTAAATTCCATTATGAGCGATGAAGATGTGACAAATTTTGTTGCACTGGAATCACACAATCGAATGGAATCACTGAAGGAAATTCGATCAATTGTTTGCGGAATTGTTCTATTCAATAAAGATACTGGAACTGGAAACACGATGGATGAAAATATTCCCGATTGTAAACATAATTAATTAATAACTCAATTTTTATTTAATTCTTTTTAAAAAAATCTTTAAAATTTATTTATTTTTAGTAACAAAAACACTTTTGAAATCTTATGAATCTATCGAAGCATTACTTCAATTTACACTTTGTGACATTATGGATCGTGTTAATATCGTAAGTATCATTATCATACACTTCGAATTTCAAGATATTTAATAATATTAAAAATATCTTTCAGTTAACAACAGCATTTGATGGAATAATTGATATTAAAAATTCTAATCAATTGTTTTTAAATGTACAACGCAAAGATGAATCACAAGTGAACGAACATGAAATTGACATCATGAAAGATTTATTGATTCTAAATAGACAACACGAAATCTACGTTCGTAAATTGTTGAGCAACTTGAAGTGCATCAAATTTAAAATTGAGACACATATCAAGAATTACGGTGAAAAATTGTTTAAACTACATGATATTGTACAATATCGTTCAGCTGTTCCAAGCATTCAGATCTTTCCAAAATTTAAAGAGTTATCAGAAGAATGGATTGTGTTACACAATTTATCCTTTGTTCTGTCACATTTATCGCAAATAAATAATTATTTGCAACATTTGTCAGAGCTTTGTAGTCAGCAGCAATATGATGAAATTGTTCATCAATTACTCGGCGAAAATCAAGTCGAAACTGATCATACTCGCTTGCAAAAACGTAAAAGCTTAAAGCTACAAACTGAATCAAGTTCAGTCGCAGCGAACATTTCAATTGTGCAACCACCGGAAAGTAATTCAGAGGTGAGATTTAATGTTACTTTCGAAGCAGTTTCATTCCCTAACTTCCACATACTTAGATTGAATATTTGGGATTTTGTTGTTATGTTTTGGCTGAAAGTAAAATTTTATTACCAAGCGTTCCTGACATGGGCACCGTCATGTGGAATCAAAGAATTTACGGCTTTTGTTCTATTGAAGCTGCAGAATTTTTCATGACAAAACCAGCAAAGTGAGTTTTAATTAAAGCACAAAAATGTTATTTTTCCGAAGATTTTCATCACATGTATCATAAATCTTCTTACTTATTTACTCATATATACACAAATAGTTTAATTAACTGAATTTTATGATTCATCTCATTGTTTTACTAGGTTCATAAACAAAATTGTTGACATGATGAAAGAAAATATTCATTTGATTTTATTCTTTGACATCTACACAATCATAAAACTTTCGAAATTTTGTAAAATTGATGCTGATGCAACAACTCAAAGTGATTTTACATCAGTTGGTGCATCTTCAGTAGAACGTGAAGTGCAAACTGATTTACATCCAGTGCCATGCAACAAGGATTCAAATTATGTTTGGAATTTGTGGGATTTCCGAAGGAAAGCAATCGAATTAGTAAGAATTTTTAACTATAAGAAAAAGAAAATTTCCTTTAAGATTTGTCTATTAATCTTAGGCAAATCTTCGTCGTAAGAAAACTTCATCAGCTCAAACGGCACTTTCTTACTACAAATTAGATATTGCATCAAAGCGATATGAGAACAATAAAGAAGAACTGCAAACAAACAGCAACAAGAAAATTAACTCTGAAAAACAGAACTGAAAATCTCTTTTGTTTTTGTCTTCTAAGACTTTTAATGAAGTTTGATAAATAACAAAAGAAAAAAAAAAAATCTTATAGGAATTTCATTAAAATTTTGTTTTCACTTTTCAAGCGTGAAAAATATTTTGGAAAATATATTTAGCAATTCATTATAATCGGTAGCAACAAGCAGATTTTTAAGTGATTTTACGCAATCTCAAGTCAACACAAAATAGAATAACCCTAAGAAATTGAATATTTTGATTGTCTTCTATTTAAAAGATGATGAAATGTTGAAATGATGCAATAAAAGTGAAGTGATGTCATTAATATTTGATTCATTTTTTGACCAACACATTCATCGATTTTGCTCTTTTTTTCTCTTTTGCATGAGCAAATGTTTAATTTAGATTTCATTTGAAGTTTTATTGTTGAAGTGATCAGACGTTTAGTGTCGAAAATTTATCGGTAACTGAAATTCAGATGAAGAACAAATTTTATAACCTTCAGAATTATTTGATGCCTTAAATTTTGTTTTTGATCCTCGAATTTCAGTTATGTCAAGTGAAAAGATGTGTATCGGATATTGGGGAACTTGGGCTGGCTATCGTTTGGGCGATGGCAAATTCGACTACAGTCACATCGATCCAAAATTGTTTACTCATTTGATTTATACATTTTTTGGTGTCTCAACCGATGGAGATATTACGCATCTTGATGAAGAAATGGATTTGCGGAAGGATGGAGGCTACATTAAAAAATTCATTGAATTGAAATCGTTAAATTCCAACATTAAATTAATGGCTGCTGTTGGTGGTTACAACTTTGGTGGCACAGTGTTCTCGCAAATAGCTAAAAACCAATCATCGCGCATCAGTTTCGCCACAAAATCGGTTGAATTTTTAAAGAAATTCGGCTTTGATGGTTTGGATGTCGATTGGGAATATCCAGAAGGTGCTGACAAAGCGAATTTTGTACTAATGCTGGAGGAATTAAGAAGCGCTTTCGATAAATCGGGACACATTTTATCTGTAGCTGTTGGCGCCGCAAAATGGCGAGTTCAGACATCTTATGATGTGTCAGGAATTGCGAAGAATACTCATTTAATTAATTTGATGACTTACGACTTGCATGGTCCATGGGACAATAAAACCGGTTCTCACACTGCACTATATGCTGGACCGGATCCTTCTCCAGATTTAAACAATGATGCTTGTGTTAAAAATTGGTTGAATGAAGGTGCTCCAAAAGAGAAATTAGTTTTGGGATTAGCTACGTATGGAAAAACTTTTAAGTTAGCTGATGCCAGCAAAAATGATCTTAATGATACATCAATTGGAGCTGGCGATAAAGGAAAATATACTGGCCAAGAAGGAATGTTAGCATTCTATGAGATATGCGAAAATAATTGGACGCGTCATTGGCAAAAGGAGCAACTTGTTCCGTATGCTTCAAATGGTGATCAATGGGTTAGTTATGATGATGTGGAATCGATGAAAGCTAAAGCAGAATATATTAATGAAAAAGAATTAGCTGGAGGAATGTTTTGGTCAATTGAAACTGATGATTTCCGTGGCAAGAGTGGTCAGGGAAAGTTTCCACTTATCAAAACTGTTCGTGATATAATTAAGAAGTCTTAAATTTATTTTGTTAATAAAAAATTGTTATTTTTCATTTCCAACATTTTTTAAATTATGTCTCGAAATTTTTGTTTCAGGAAACTTTTTGATTTGTGCAAGGATTTTTAAGAAAGTCATTTCAAACGATAATTTTAATCCATTTACTGCTAAGTTAGCCCGAACAAAATTAAAATATTCACTCACCGAAATGTTTGAAAGTTGAAATAAATGAAATTTTGTTCTCTTTTTGTTGATTTGCATCATTTTTTTTAATTTTCTAAATTTGTTTTTGTCAATAAAACTTGTAAATTTAGGTTGAAGCCACAAAAGACATTTAAGGCGATTAAGTGACTTTGTTGGGGTTTAGTAAAAAACACTTTTCCTTTTCAACACTTTGAAGAGCTTTCCGAAGGATTTTTATAAAAAAAAGAAACATGAAAAAGATTTTATTTAAACGAATTTTTTATTACCAAAAATTTCACATAAAAAAGCAATGATGAGAGAGAAAGAGAGAGAGGAAGATAGAAATGTAATCACTTCAATCAAAATCTCTTAACTCTCAAATTCCTAATTAATCCGCTTTTGATGAATGACTGATGAAACACAAAATGTGCAAATATTGGTGCGATAATCGTTCTTTATTCCATCACTGGATGTCCGTTTTGATGCTTCAAAACATGGTTGACGACAGGAAGTGTTTTCTATTTAAAAAGAAAATTTATTTTCCACAGTTGAGTGGAACAATAATAAATCATCGTCAATGATTTAGCACATAAAAGGAATTTTCCCATAATTGAACTCACCAGCCATCAGCGTTGAACTCAAGTGTGAAATGTAAGATTTTGCAAGTCGCAAAGTCTCAATTTTCGATAATTTCCTATTTTTCGGTTCAGTTGGTATCAAAAGACGAAGTGTGGTAAAAGCAGAATTGACACTGAATAGAGAACTGAATAAATTAGTCATTTTTTGTCATTGAATAAAATATAACCTCAAATATTTTTTTTTTATTATATCAAAAAACGTGGTCTATTTGGGTGAATCCTGGAGGTTAAATACCTGTGGGTTCGACATCGCTCTCTGGCATTTGCTTGACTTCGTTGCTTGTATGACATCTCAAATTCACCACAAACGCCGCTTGTCTCATAACTATCGCTAAAGATAATTAAACATTTTCCATTTTTCTCGTCGCAAATTTTGTTCTTTTTATCGAAACTTTCGAAATCAAAATTCAAATCACAATTTTTCTTATACAACTCCATCACTTCTTCTTCATCCTTTCATGCACGACACTCATTTCATGCACGACTTCTGCTCCAAAAATGTTTAAAATTCTGAGAATTAAATAAAGTTCTTTAAAACGCGTCTTGTATCTTTAAACTCTTCATCGCGCAAAGTTCAGATTTAAACTGAAATTTTGGAGTAGAAAAATGCTCGAAAACAAAACAACAAAAAAAAAGACTTTCTGTTTTATCCATTAAGTCGTTTAAGAATCTTCAAATAACAACAACGAAAATCTTATGAAGATCTTTAAAACTGCGATTACTTAAATGAGTTTCTATGCATCATCAACATAAAGAAATGTGACTCAATGAACCCTTAATGATGTGCTGATGAGCATGAAAACAAAAAAAAAAAAAGAAAGAAAAACAAACATGAAATCATGAATGAATAATACTCAAACGTAACCTCACAAAAAGGATAAACAAATAAACAAGTGGCAATACCGTGACACTTCTCCTGCCACATGCAACTTCCGGTTGTTTTTAACTCGTAAACCGCAGATGTGTAAAAACATAGAACAAAAATATCTCGTAAACAATTTCAATATTCGTATGAGAATTTTCATAAAATTTCACTGAGAGAATTCTGATTTGACTCTCAATTCCAATGGCAAAATATTTGTAGACTTTTTCGGTATCAAAACGAAAATAATGCAAAATAAAATACATCAGTCAGCAAGTGGATTTTTATATGAGCAGTCAGGCGAGATGAATCTAAGAGATATTCGAATTTTTCTTTCGTATTAATGAAATTTTGCAATTTCACAAATGAATGTCATGATATGAAAAATAATTTTCACTCGTGGAATAAAATTTTAATTCAAATGAAAAAAAGCAAATTTATAACCTGAAGTTTGGAAAATATTTTTGCTAGAATTAAGAAAAATTCTTTCGACGATTTTGCGGCAAAATGTTTTAGACGTTTTTTTTTTAGATTTCTCTGGAAATTCTCATTTTATGCATTTTCCAGTCGAGAGAAAAAATTCTGTTTCGATTCATCTTGGTCACGATAAGCACCTCCTTCATTTCATTCTTCTTGTTTTTCTGAAAAAAATAAAAATTCAAGATATTTTTCTTATTTTTTCGCAATTTCTTTTGGTCGGTAAATAATGATTTGTGAGTTTCCTTCGAAGGCCACAAGATTGTCGGAAATATTTCCTACGCAATTTGATGATTTTTTCTTCAGGAATTTAAAAATAAAATTAGTCTTTACAGTTCAGACGTTTACGTAAAGCATTTAACACCCTTCACATTGTTCTTATCACATTTAAATTTATTTGCACGTAAAATAACTCACAGTCGAAATAATCAGACCAAACATGCAATTGAGCTCGAGCTCGAGTGCACAAAATGGAAAAATGTAAATATCTAAAATGTGTTTTATGTTTTTTGTTTAACATTCCTCGGTAAATGTTGCATAATGAAAAAAGAAGAGTAATTTCACACATATAATCATTTATAATGTTGTCACTGAAACTGTTTAATGCATGCGGTTTATCAATTTAAAGCTTCGTGCACGTCAACGCTTGAAACGATGAAAACTTGCAATTGTGCAATTGTCTACCAGGTATAGGCTCAGAGTTTTATTAATAATATTTCAACATTTTACATATTAAAATCGATTCACAATGTTGTTACGGTAATTTCAGTTGAATAGCGGAATCATATTTACATCAGTTGGAGATTGACAGAGGATGGCTTCTAACGCAGCAGCATAAAAAGTGAAAACTTATATTTTTTTTTTCGTTTTTGTTGAACTAACAAGATTTTCTTAACAATGATAACAAAAGTGAAAAGGATTTTCAATATTCAATTTCTCTATGTGTAAAAGTCTGAAATGTGACACAGAATTCGAATCTTGAGAAGCAATTGTGAATATCTGAAGCTGAAATGATGGCAACCAAAAAAAAAAATTGAAAGGAATGAAATAAGCTGATGTAAGGATTCAAATGGCTTATGGCACAATTTTTTCAGATATATTAACATGACTGGAAAATTTTTCATTATTATGTTTTCTCGATTTCCTTTGGCAAAAAAAGGAGAAGAAAAACACGACACTCGTGACTCGACCCATTCGCAATCCCTTGAATGTCTCAAATGTGTGTAGCTTGCAGATTTAAAGTTGTGAATGTCAATTCTAACATGACTTTTTTTTTTATTAATATAAACATTTATTTTAACTGATTCTAAACAATATTAGTTTAATCTCGATTTTGCTTATCAATTTTCTTTTTCTTTCGTATAAAATTATTCATTTAAACTGAAAATTGTTTTAATTTCAATTTTTCTATTAAAATTATTGAATCTTTTAAATTAAGATAATTTTTCAATAAAATTATTTCAATTGAACATTTTTATCGATTCTTTTGCAGCATTTTGGTGTGTTTTGTTCGCAGATAATTAGTTTAGATTTCGTTTAAGTCTCTCTCAATTCGAGATATTATAAATATGCAGGAATGAATATTGTTTAATGATGGTTAATATAAGGCCATTGTAAAGTTTTTTTTTATTTATAGCTAAAACATCAAAGCATTTTAATTTCAATGGTGAAATTTCATTAAAATAGAAGAGTGAATATATGTACTGTGACTGTCCTTCATGTAGTACTTTGGAGTAAACATTTTCTTATTGCAGAGCTTCCATTAATTGATTGCTTCATGATGCGACAGAATATTTTGTTTCAGAAACTTTTAAATCAATTACAATTAGAGAGCAGCCTCGAGCTTTCATATAATGTCACATGACATACTGTTCATCTATCTATTATATTATGCTCTTAGCAACATCAGTTAAATAAGGGTGGACACTTGATGAGTCATAATCATATTTATATATGCATTTATGAGCGCTTTTAAATAAACCATTCATGGTGTTGTTTTATGAGCTGAGTATGTAATTTTAAAGTGAGAGTATGATACAATTTATTATTGTACAAGTAGCTTATGAATATATCATGGTGTTGACAGACATATAATTTATATTGAAAATAGTTTCATTTACAACGAATCATTTATTGTCCACCCTGAGTTACTTTGCGCATTGACTTGAATTCAATTCGACACAAAATGAAAAAAGAAATTAAAATGTCAAAGCATAATTAAGTATTATGATTAACTGATGACGTCCACAGCGTCGCAAAAGTTGCTGGTTTATAATATATGTCGATCTTTCAATATTTTGCTGCAAATATTTTATGTATAACTGAAATATCAATTTCCTTTTTCGTTTTTATACGTTTAAATATTTTGAGTTCTGTTGTGGGTTTCATTAAAAAAGCTTATTTTCCTCCCCAGTTTCGATTTATCGGTTTATGGACTATACATAATTTTTTCTATCCATCCATGATGTTATTTACAAAACTTACATTCAACAAAACATATAGGATGGTCCGATATTAACTGCAAGACGGCTACGATAGAATCAAGTTTTTACTTCCTCTGGTTATGTGAATCGGATAAGTTTTGGTATAGTTTGTCGGCTAGTTTGGATTTTTATACGAGTTGAATACTGAATCGTATCCCCGTCGAGCGGTGAGAAGCTCGGACGTCCACTTATTTGCTTTATAGTACATTTCTTTATACATCGATGGACAATTTTGCTGTTGATTCTGTGCGGATGAAAATTAAGATATAATCAGTGCTATTAAGTTGCACTAGAAGCAGCGGCACAATCTATTGCTTATCTACCTTATTAAAATCTATGTTGGTTCTTATCGTTCTATAATGTAACGGTTGCAATGGCCTAGCATTATTGCCCAACGGTGCCTTTGGCTTTAGTTCTGATCCTTGCATTAGTCTTCTTAACACATAGAGCTGTAGACAGTATACACAAAAAAATAATATTAGTGTAAGAAAAAATATTTTACGAAGCCAAAAAGAAAATTAATTTTATGCGTCGAAAGTATAAATTACCTCTTGTTTTGTTATGTAAATTGGTTTATTCAAAATTATCCATACTGTACTTTCCCAACAGCCAGGATGCGTGGTGCTGCCTTCGTATGTCATATACTGGTCGGTGTTTGGTAGCAAGGACCTTAGCGATATATGTCTTATTTGCGTGGAAGAACCTTAAAATGAATAATGAATGCATAATTAATGAATACTGCATGCATAAAATAAATATTTCCACGTCTCTCGTCTCTCTCTCTCTCTGTATAACTTTGACGGCGATTTTAACAGTCAACAAAATATATTTTCGAAGCACTGAATAAAGGCAAATATTTAGTAAGACGAATGCATAGTTTTAAGGACGAAAATCAAGCGCGCTCTGCCGCTGGTTTATATTTTCAGAAAAAATGGTTTTGCATATTTTCAAATTTTATGGTTCATGCTCAAGCAGCATTAAATTGCAGTAACTCGCTGTGGATGTTGAGCCTTAATTGACAAGGTACACTCACCTTTGTATAATACTTTATTGAAAGCGCTAGTGATAATACGAAACTCTTGATTCGGTGTCTCTCCTATTTGTATCATGAGCGAAATGCCAACAATGCCCTGTGCCTTATGTTGGGCCTCCGACATATTATGATACAATTCCTTGTTAAAGCCGTATAATTGGATCTGATGGCGGGATTTTGTGAGACAGAGAGTGAAAAAGAAACAGATAAATAAATAAGCAGTGTTTTTCACGAGTGCTGCGAACAGGTCTGAATGTGTAAGCTGTTAGGTGTACGTTATTAAGCCAGCATATTTTTAGCATAATTTTGTTTTTATATGTAAATTTTAACGTTCTCTCTCTCACTCTTCACTAACTTTTACGAGAACGTCGAGAGTGTGCTTTCATTAAATCCTCAAGAATTTTCATTCCAAGACTAAAAAAAAATTCTTTCATGTTTTCTTCACAATATATACGAAACTGGCAAAACATTGATGCTAAAATATGTTTCAATCTGCGTGTTTTCTGCTTTTTTTTCGGCTGTGGAAATATCTGTCAAGAATTTTAATTAAGGAAATCGCGTTGAAGTTAAGCAAGAAACAAACATTGGTACACTTTTTTTTAAAGCATCTTCTATGATGCCTAATAAATAGTTCAAGCTTTTAAAAATAATATCAAACTTACTTCACCAGGAAATGAGTAACCATTAATTTGGTGCTCCGATCCTTGATCATTTTCAGTACCATAATGTATGTAGATTTCCTCGAATTGGTATCTGTATGCTGCAATGAACGAGAATTGTTTTGCAGTTAAACGCTAAGCTACTTGCAGCGCACAATGATTTGCCGTCGAAAAAATCTTACCCAGAGGGCCGCCCGATATATTTACATGCTGTTTTGAGTCTTTATCTATACGAAACACCAATGATTGTCCAGTGTTATGAAGCTTACCATTAACCTTTATAAGGTGAGAATATGATGTTATTGAAAACCATACGCTTTACTCTCGAAGCTATGTAATAAATACCTGGTGCTTGTCGATATGCAGTGGCCGCAAATATGGATCAAATAATAATTTATCTGGTTCCACATTGATTGGCGACTGGCGTCGTCCTTTGTTACACATATTCCACTGAGGATAAAGCAGACCCCAGAAGCCTGTAGAAATTTCAATTTGTTACGTAAATTTTATGATACGTTCACTGAATTATGTTTGAATATACCTGGACCAGATATTCCATCGTAAGTCCACCATTCTTCCCAATTAGCCTTTATATCTGTAAACAGATTTTGTAGGTTTATTGTTTTGTAATTTCTTCGCCGAAATTTTTAGAAAAAATTTATAAATGAGAAAATAAAATCTGCAAATTTATAAACCGAAATTAAATAATTTGAGACTAAATATTTCTACACATAATTTTCATGAATACATAAAACAACAGACACTTTCTGACGATTTTCAATAAGAAGAAATTCGCTAATTGACTTTCTCACTTTCGGGTTTTATTCATTTGATTTCTAAATATGATTATTTATAAAATATTTCATGCATATTGCATCTGACTTTTATTGTTCGCATTGGATGACACAAATGAACATTTTGTGGAGTTACGTTTTGCATTTTATGTAATTAAAAATTTTTTTTTATTACTTCCTTTGTTTTTTGTAAAACTGGTAATTAGTTTTTGGGCAAAACGCAGTCAGGTGATATTTAGTGTAGTTAAAACGCTTCACTCAACACAGCACTGATTATCATGTATTTGTATTTATGATTTTTAATCAACTGACGATTATTTGGCCTTTTTATGATAATTAATTTTAAATCACTTCAATTATCTTTTCATTCTGCAAAACGATTCACTTTTTAAGCATGCATCAGTATAACGATTATGAAAACTTCAAATTCACAATCAATCACAAAAATTCTTTAAATAATCAAAATTTACCATTAATAGTTAACAGCAAAACGATGAAATTTATTCCTAATTTCGGAAGCATGTTTCCAGCACTGCGTTTGGTGTTTCGGTCGAACGAACAGCAATCAAACTGATTTTTCAATTTTCATTTTTCAGTTAATAATCATTGCATAAAAAATATTGTCAAAAGCACACATCTCGCATGTCTTTGTAACATGTTAGTTGTCTTCAATCAAATGAATCTATTAAAGTGTACACATAAATTCTTTCTCACACAATGCCAGACGGTCTGGATTTTTATGAGGATAATTTGTAAGACAATCACGTATTGAAAATTGTCCCTGATCACATAAAAGCCTTTCACCGGAAAAAATGATGTTTGTCGAGCGGCACTTTACTATGCTTTCATTCTAGTTGAAACTATTCTTGGTTGAATTTGATAAATTGAATGAAATATAAACATCTGATTTTATTGATGGCTTTCGACTTACTGACTAACATTTAATTCTTTTATTTCGATCAGCCGAAAATCTGTGAGCACTGTGAGGACATGCTTCGTTGGAAAAGTCATTCGTAGGAAAAGTCTCCGAAATTAATTTCCATTGAGGAAATTTTTTTTGAGAGAAAACTCTCTGGACTTGGTGTTGAAGTGAATTGTAGTCGAAGAACAGCATGCGCAATGAAAGTGAAAGTCCTTAATATTGTTTCAAATCGCGGGAAAACCACCAGGAGAAAATTAATCTTTCAACATTCATTGTTTATTTAAGAACAGATAGGATGCGGTCAGTGAATTTTTTTTTTCTTGCAATGTCATTTACCCACTTTGGACTTTTAACCTCAAAGTTATTTTGAGAAATTCTAAAAATAATTTTGAAAAAGTATAATTAGATCATTTTAAACTACGGTAATGTTATGGTTAATGGAAACATCAAAAATTTATTTTAATTGATATTAAAAAGGAATAATTAAAATGGTCAGCAAAATGGAAAATTAACGGTGAAATTAATGGTTCATGACTAATCGAAATTATGAGCAATCGAATAAATAAAAATAAAAAAAAAAATTCTGCAGAGATGTTTGTTTATGGCAATCAATTATTTGAGTGGCGCCATTTGTTAGCGCCAGACAGACTCTCACAACAGCAGGAAAAAGTAGTTTTATTTGTACAAGTTTGAATTGATTTTTTTTTTTCAACCCCTCTAAGAAATTTTTTATTCTTTTTTTTCGTCTTCTTGGAAGATTATGGCCAAGCGCATAAAAGCTTTCACGAAAATTAATGCAATCTATCTGGCTGTGCTGGTGGAGAATTATCAAAGCGATATCATAACTGTGATATTTGGAAATTGTGCTCATCAGAAAGACGAGAAAATATTGCAACTGAAACTTTCAGTTCATTTTTCAAGCACTTTTCAGTCATTCAATCAAAATGTTTTAATGGTTTGATAACATCATTATTTTTCTTGGCATTTCTAGAGTTTCTCAATAAACAAATTTGTTGTATCAGAGCCGCACCACAACAACAACAACAGAAAAAGAAAAATCCGTATTTCCCTCATATTTCCTTATTACTTACTTGCTGAAACACAATGGAGAGAAAACAAATTTAGCATTGTTATTACTTCATCACCCTTCAACCGTATTCGCATTTTGTGAATATATGTAGAACGAGATATTATATTTACGATTTAATGATGTTAATATCAAATTGAATGTGAGGAAAACATTTTATTTTTTTTTGTTACTTGTATTGACGGTGGAAATTATAATGAGAATTTGCAGAATGGGAAAATTCCAATAAAATTGATTATGTTCTTTTTGCTACAACAACAATATTCAAAAAAAAAAAAAAACAACAGCACAACAAGCTATTTGATTCAAACGAAACAATGCTCCTTTTGTTGCTATTGTTAAAGGCTTCACAGCATTTTAATGGCATTTGTAAGGGATTCAAGGACATTTCGTCGAAAATAGAGTTTTGAAGACACATCTGTAAGAGGACGACGAGTGAAACTTCAAGAATGTCCTTGATGATGCAAGTGAATGAAAAACTTTTTTATAGGTACAAAAAAAAAGAATCTCCTAAAAAAGTGACACATCCTTACCGATGTAACAGGAAATTTTGCTCCCTTTGCAGCTCGTATCTCAGGAAATTCTTGCTGCATAAGCCATATAAAATAACATCAGGAAAGTAATCTAGAACTCAAATACATCCTCTCTCGAATGAAAATAAAAAAAAACCTCAGACTAATGAAGCGACTGCCATGGAATTCAATGGTAGCAACGAAAAAAAAAAAGACTGTTTCAGGATGAGCGCTTCTTACTTTTTATCATCCTTTTTCATGTTTTCCGGTAATAAATATTGCTCGATGTAAGAAAAGTAGCTACATAAAAATCGAAGGCATCGTCATGTACCTTTTTTCTTTCTCTCTTGCTTACATCACATCTTAATTTCCTGCAAAGATGTATTTTACACTTAAATGTTAGCAATGCCGACGACTAAAGAAAGGTGGCAAAAAGCTACAAATTAAGTGGATAATAAGTTGTGCTTGTCGGTGAGATTAATTTGTGGTTGAATCGTTGGTAACATTAAAGCTTGCCATCAATCTCCGTCATCGTATTCGTATTAAATTCAACATAAACTCATGCATTAGTTCGAATAAAGGAGTAACCAACAAATTCAATCAATAAACGACTAGATAATCTCTGATAAAAAAAAGTAAACAAGGCTTTGCTTTCTCGAGTAGCAAGCATTACAAGCTGAAATTTATTTCGCAAAATACCGCTCCTTGTTTTGTCTTTCGTGTTCCATTTAAACAACACTCAAAAGCTCTGATCGAAGGTGTGCGATAACAGTTGCTTGTTTTACTATGCTTTTACAGAAATTATTGGAAAGTTTCCTTTTTTTTGGATGCGTCGATGGAGTGAAAAATCAAAATATTTACAATTTTCAGCGAGATCATTTGAGCTTGCTGATAAAACTCAAAATTTTAATTTTTCAATTGATCTTGCATGAAATTTAAATCGTTATAACAAAACTTAAAATTGGATTATTTTTTAGCAAACTAGAAAATTTTCTTATATAAAACCCAAGAATAAGATAAATTTTCAATCGTTTTCAAAAAAAAAGGCTTCATGCATTCTATTAGACAAACATACACGCATACACATACAATACACCCAAAAAAATTTTTTCAAGTTTTAGCCTCTAAATTGAAAGGTTGAAGCGTTTTATGATTTCTTTTTTTCCCTAAATGGGGAAGAGAATTTCATTCAATATGTGCTGTGAATAAACAAAATATATTTCACTGAAGCTGCAAGCCAGCAAGACGAAGAAAAAGCAAATGTTAGGGAGCCAATTTCAGCCAATTTGAATTCCCAGCCTTACAAAGTAAATGGAATTTTCGTAAATAACAAGATTGTGTAACTTTAAATTGGCGTTTATCGTCAGAGTCACGCGCCTGCAAAGAAGTTTTTAAGAAATCATCGCTTTAGTTGAATTGTCAAGAAATCTTTTTCGACATTTCTTTGCCATGTTAATCTTATACACAACTTCCTTTCGATCGACTAGATTGTCGAAGACAAGAACAAAAAAAAAACAAGAAACAAACAAAAATGAGCCAACGCATTCATAGCTGCCAGCTAAAACATGGAACATTAACTTGATTAGCTATTGAAAGTATTAAACCAGATAAATCACAGATACAATTTCCTACATTCAACTAATCCAATAATACCGCAGCAAGAAAAAAAAGGGCAAAACCCAAAGTGTATGTTAGATGTGGAGCTTAAGGCGATATAAGTCGCTTTGCTATATAGATATGTGTGGTTTTATGTGTGATTGCCTGTTCTTCAGTCATAAAAATTCTCCATCATTGTTCTTGGCTCATGATATGTGAGCGCTGCGTTTTGGGAAGCAAACGACAAGAGATCCACATTAGGAAAAGTCATCGATTGGTATGAAACTTCCCGCAAGACATAGAAAAGAAAAAAAAAAAAGAAATAGATTCGAGTCAGCAAATAATCCACAAGAAAGTCGGTTTTATTGAGTTATCCAAGATTTGTCATGAGATATTATTGATTTATGCCATCAAATATCATCAAATAAATTTGTCATAATCCCATTTGCTGGTTTGATGGCCTCGGTTAGGACAAATGAGCATCATTAGGATATCACTGTAAAGTCGACTTCATAAAAGCAAAGTTGATTAAAAGCCTCATGGAGAGAGAAAGAGAGATATAAAAGGAATGAACTTATTATTCACAAATCAGCGCAGCGCTACGTGATTTACGTCAAATTGTTAATTTTGATTATTTGAATGATGAGGCAAATATGGCTCGTGGCATCGAAGAATTATAAAAAAACGAATTTTTCTGCGTACGACTCGTAATTTGCTTCTTTTTTTTACCATCTTTTAAATAATAACAACAAAAAACATTTCCATGCCGACGATGCGATGGCAAAAGGTAGAAAATGACAAATTTTCCATCTCTAACTGAAAAAATAAAGAAATCATTTTTCTTCACCGGCGTGATATGACGAGAAGGAAATCTAATTTGTTGAGTTGCTTGTTTTTGTGTCGTACGTACGACGTGACAGAAATTGCAAAATAGCAAAAATATTTGTCATTTTACAATCAAATTAAAGAAAATGAAAAACCTTGTTTGGGTTTTCCTTGTGGCTGGATAGCGACTCGCAAATCTATGGAGTGGGAGAAGTTTCAGAGATATCATTTCAAATATTTTGTTTTGGTTTTTTTTTTTCCTAAATTAAATTTAAAATTTATACAATGAAACGACCTTTAAGGAATTCTTTCAAACTTTAAATGCGAGTAACGAGCCCATTGAGCGTAAAAGTTCATGCTTCATGTCTGGACGGTAAGCACTTATGTTTGAAGGCAATGAACATGTTGTGTGTTCTATAATAAAGAATGAAGTTGTATAAATCGCACCGGAATAACTTTTTCCTGGTTCCGGTTTCATGTTGAAAGGCATTAAATGGGAACTTTTTAGACATTTTGATTTCTGCACCTAATTTATTGTTTCATCGCAATTAATTTGCACTCTTCACGGTATCTCTTGACTTGATGCATTTTGAGTGCATGTAGGCAATTTACTATGTCTGGCTTATGTTTCTTGTATTGGATTATTTACATTTTTGTTTTGCGAATTTTATTCCGATCGCTGAAAATATTTCCTTTTTTTTACCCTTTTCAAGCAGTAAATATTTCCCAAGTGCCGGTGTTATTGATGTTCTTTAATAAATGTCCAATTTCAATGATCGCATAAAGTACATTTTTATGATAACTTTACTTGGGTTATTGACCAGTAAAATGAAAATTCCTTAAAAATGTTCTCCAATAATTTTTTTTATATGATTTTATGTTTTTAAATTTGAGATGTAAGATGAGAAATAAGGAAATATTTTCTTCACTGGGATTTATACAACGCTCTTTAAATATTTTTCAAACTTTCATGTTCCGACATGATACTTAAGCAAATATGTTGCCCATCAAAGAATTCGTGGTCATGTTGCTGAAATTGCTGCCTCCTAAAAATGCTTTCATAACTCTTAATAAATGACTTAACCCTTCATAAAACAGCAAGAAAAAATTATAGAAATAAAAAAAATATATGTTTCGAAATTTCTCGCACTTCCTTTTGCACAATAATTTTGATAAAGTTTCTTTGCACAATAATTTTGTTTCGAAAACTGTTTCAGAAAACTTACCGAAAAAAAAGGAATAAAATTGCCTCCTGCCGAATGTTTATTATCCTTTCAGCTTCACACAGATTAAGTCGTTTTATTAAGACAAAATTTATATTCTTCATACGTAATTTCACTGGAAATGGAACTTTTCCAATAAACGAAAAGAGGCAAAAAAAAGCAATTATAGTTTTCTTTTCAGCAACAACTTTTTATTGAGGAACTTTCCTGTTCTTTGAAAATTGGCGTGGATCAATAAACATCTTAAAGAGATATCTTCATCTTAACTTTGTCACTTTCGCTGGCTTCCTGAATTGTGATGCTAGAATGGTAATTATTTGCATTTCTCAAAGCTCATTAGAAGTGTTGATGTTGATTCCGTTAAAATATGTTAATGAAGCTTTTAGGGCATGCTAATGTTTATACAAAGTTGTAGAAATTATTGCTCAATTATGGGTTTCAATGGCATATCATAATCATTATGAAACTCCACAACCGAACCACAACAAATAATCGCTTTTGTGTGAAATTAACAGCGAGCGCGCTTGTGGCTGTAACTTGTGGAGTTTCCTCCTTCCGAAATGGAAAATAATTTTAACACTTAAAGAATTATAAAATGAATTTAAATTTCAATTTATTTTTCTCGTTTTTATGGTCTTCTCAATCTCAATAGCATTTGGATAGTTTTATGTGTCCACAAGAGATCCAGAGCCATGCAAACCCGGGATTGAGGTTAAAAATCTCATGTGCAAATGTTTTGCGACACAATAAATTGGCAATATAAAATCGAGATCGAAGGAAATTGATTTTTGTGAATATGCATACTACACACATACAAACACCAAACCTCGATAACCCAATCGTTATTTTGGTTTTTGCTCCAGTCCATGGATATCGGTCGACAATGCAATGAGTGGGTGAGTGTGGCGAGAGAACAATTTAATGCCATGTTGAAATAGATTTTTGATTGTGATAATATTGACTTTAGAAATTGTGAACATTTCTTGCATGCATAAGGATCGAATGTGGGATTTGTCCGTTTAAAATGTAAGAAATGGAGTCGAAGATTGAAAACAACGCTCATTGACATCACTGGCGTCATCACCAATGTACATATATGAAATTGAGAATTTAACTCATACTCAAATGATTGATTAAAAGTCCTCAACGGTTTTATGGCGAGGAAAATATAAAAAAAAAAGAAAGGAAAATGAATCAAAATTGTAGGAAACCCGTAAATTGATTCAAAGCAAAAGAATGTAAATAAATATCATGCAAGCGGAATCTGAAAGGAACTGAAAGTGAGATATAGATACAATCGTAACAAATGGAACTTATGAATAATAAAACCGCACAAACAACGGTAGGATGTAGATTAAACATTTCGAAATAATTTAAATTCTAATATTTCACAAAAGTGCTTAATACTCTTTTAGCTATAGTGCCAGCACTGCTCTTAGTTGCCGTTTGATCCGGAAAGCATACAGAAAATTTGTTATTTTGCTAAATGACTTTTCAAACTTTTTTTTGCTTTTAATCCAACATTTAGATAGGAAGGAGAGAGAAAAAGATGAAACGCGTGGATGATTGCATGCTAATTCTGATATAACGTAACTATTAATACAATTATATAAAATTTACTGAGGAGATTAAAAATCGTACGCTAATTTTATGATGCAAATCACTGGAAGTATTTAAAACTCATGAGTGACGTAATTTAAGAAACTAACCCCAATATGAAAAAAAAAATTAGTTTTAATTATTCAAATTTAATGTTTCTTCAAATAACAACAAAATGCTTTGCAACAGAAGGATTTGTTTCAATAATAAATGTTAAGCGCCGGATTCTGTTCGGTGGATTAAACTCTGCGCTTGATTGTTGAGCTAAAAAAAAAACGAATTTCCGCAGTTTTTGGTGATTCAAAAATATTTTACTCTTTAAATGTAAAAAAAAAATGATTCAATTTTCGATACAGCGGGAATAAAATTGTTTTGTCAGAATTGAAGAATATTCTTTTTATTATTTTATTTTTCCCTAAAAGCGACTGACTGTCTGCGTCTGGTTGGCGCCAGGCGAACTGCTGTTTGTATCTGCTCCAGAGAGAAAGAACAAAAAAAAAATCGATTGAAAACATCTTTGGTGCATTGTGCTTCCTCATTCATCTGTGTCATATTTTTATGTTTTGTATCCTTCTCAAGCTCAGAGTGTCGAGGGGTTGGAAAGATTTATTATCTTAAAATAGCAATTGAATTTTTGTTTTCGCACATCTCATTTTGAAGGATTAAATTGAAATTTAAAGAAGCGCTTTTGAGTGCTCGTTTAGTCAAATATGTATGCTATCAACATAAATCAGGAATTTTGAAAATAGAATAAAAATCTGAATCATTTTCCCAGTGGAAACATCAGTTTTAAGGTTTTTTTTTTGTCTTACCTTCAAATTCAAACTATTCAGCGAATTCGATGAAAATTAAAATAAATCACACGTTAGGGAATCAAGTTTTACTTAACTTTTTCCCCCTATTTTGCATGAAATATCGCTACTGGATCAAAGTTGACCCGCAAATAAAATTGATAGTGAGATTCATTGCGAAAGTTTTCAGAGTGAAATTTTTTAATCGAAATTATTCGTATAGTGAAGCTATGAAATTGACTAATGATGTTTGATGCGAATAATCGATAAATGTCAACAGCAAGACTCCAATTGTTTTGTGGGGAGGCGCTTAGCGTGTAAAAGAATTTCTCAATTTTTTTTTATTCTTGAGAAATATAACAGAGACATTCCAGTGAATAAAAAAAGGTCGAATGATAAGAGAATGACATCAAACTCGTATAAAATATGACATGAACGAGAATTGTCAGCGTAACTGGAATGAAATATCATCGAGATCACTCTTTTTGGTACTCTCAGAGCTTGCTTCAGATCACTTCAATGAAATCACAAGAATCCCAAATATTCAGACAATGCCAAATTTGCCAAAAAAAAGCAGACACGCAATCAAAATTCAAAAGCTCTCCCAAAATTGCTTTATCATCTTTATTTATTGCTCGCTGTTTCTCCAAAAAAAAGAAGCAATAAAATTATTAAGTCATGCAATTTTTCAGGAACGAAGTTGAGATAATAAAATTATTTTTTCCTTTTAAACAAGAATAGCAAGTGGAGATGTATTACGATTGTAGATTATTTAATTTTTCATACTGTGTGCATCATGTTTGGTACTTTCACTGTAAATATATTGCAATAAATTTCAATTCTGTTCTGGTAGAATTGCAAATGATAAGTTATTGCGAGGAATTGCGAGGGAGGCGAAACGTGCCTCAAAAAAATTGATCGAGAATTATTCAAAAAAATTGACATTTCCCTGAATAATGACTTAATTAAATTGAATTCACAACTTGTTACTGCTGATGGTTCTTGCGATGGTGTCAAAATAAAGATTGATAATTTTCACGGATAATTGAAAATTTTCTCGCTAAAAATTAATCATTCGCGCTAAAACACTGGAGTAATGTTCCTTCAAGATGTCATGATGTGAACAGTGAATTGTAATTTTGTCAATTTATCACTGCTTTGGTGACATCTGCTAAAGGTTTTTTTTTTAAATAATTTTGCACTGTCCCAGCATTTCTGAGTGCTCGAGAAATTCTGAAATTTTAATAAAAAAAATCGAAAATCTCCAGACAATTTTCCAAATATCGACATAAAAAAGGTTCTAAGCCTTCGATTTGTGAACTTTGTTGCAAGAACATTTCAAAGATAGAACATTTTAATAATCTTTTTTCTTTCCTTGCATCATATCGATTGTTGAATATTGAAAATTCAATATTAGTTTTTCCATCTCGAAAGCAGACGCACAGACAAAAAAAAAGAGAGTATGAGAAAGGGAAAACTTTAAGAAATGAAATTGAATATTTTACAGAATATCGAGATATTAAAGTTTACTATCTAGCACTGCTGACAATGCGATGTAAATATTACAAAAAAAATGAACAGCATTCGTTATAGCGCATAAATCACCTAAACTGATTGTCTGATTGTAAACTTAAACAGGAACAAAAGAGAGATTAATTTAATTTTCATTTGTTTCAGGCGCCTGAGCTCATAATAAAATTTATAAATTTTTACCATCGCACACAGTGCAATCAATTGTCGGTGGATGCTCCACGGACCGTTCCCGGGTTATTTTTCCTCACCATCCATTTTCCACAATGAAAATGATATTTAAATGTCCTTTTTGTGAGCTGCAAATTTAATTAAAACAGTAAATGACATTTTGATGTAAAACATAAACATACAAGCAATTGTATGAAGCGAGTCGCTGTATTGATAGCGGATTAAATATTAAACACCAAAAATATTAACAACTCGACGACCGGGAAATATTTGTAAATAATGTCTCCGAGGAACAATTACGAAACTTTTATTATTAACATCACTTTTTAACATTTCCCCGAAAAACTATAGTGCGCTGGACGGGAATTTTATTTAATGTTTGTTGTTCCATAAATAAAACTGTTATTTAAACCCATCGCAATTGTTTGCACTCTATTTATTTACACAACAAATGAATTATTAACAGCAAAGAATTTATGGAGGATGCTGGCAAATAAAAAGCACGTAAAAAATGAAGTATTTTTCATAATATCTGATACTGGCATGCGGAAATGCTGAGTGTGTTAAGATAGCGCTACGTAGGAAAAGAAAGAATTTAAGAAAGTGTGAAAGGAGTGACAAAATCTGACAAGCCCGTTGAATTATTACGATTAAATTAAAATTTCTTTGTTTTTTTTTTTTTTTTTTTTTTTTGAAGGAGTGTGGGATGAGGACAAGAAGAGGAGCAATAAAGAAGCGAAAATGTTCCACAAATTAATGATAATTAAATTTAATTTCATGTTTATCCTCCATCCCTTTAGTATCGTTCACGCGCGTCGGCGGCACCAACTGTTTCTTCAGACAGATTTTATTTTCCCCTCTGATTCCATTCATGTCCTTCCCTCTCATCTGATACTTTATTATTATTATTATTATTTTTGGGGAACAATTAAGGTCGTGATAATTTTATTAAATATCATTCTTTTAATTTATTCATGAATATCTTTCCTTAACGATCGCTCAGATTCAAGGATTCATTATCTAATTATTCCAAGCAGAGAAGAAAGTTTCAGATTTCGACCGATTTTCTTCTTTTTTTTTGCATTGCTGATGAATTTCAATTGAAATTATTCAATGAGATGCAAAGTCCTGGAAAATTTGGCACTTCATGGATCACAATCGATAAAAGGAAAAATTCTCATACAAAAATGACAAGAGCTCATTTGCATTGCTAATTTGCGACACAAACCAGATCCTGCTCCTTTCAATTGCTTTCGTATAAATTACAGTAAATTTACCAAGAATTATTGTCTGAGGTTGTAGAATTAATTAGACTGACAGGGGAAAAATTATTTTAGTTGATCTCGTTGGATGCCAAATTAACGCCAACGATCGATGGTGGCGAGTCACAATTAACTCAACAACCACAATTAATTTATGCTTACTCAAATTTTATTAAAATTCTCAAGTTTAGGGTGAATTTAACCTACTCCCAAAATCAGGGAAGCTCATTTAATGCTCGAAATCAATCAATTTGAGGTCTAATTATGATCAACATTTTTTTTTTGCACGCTCGAATCCTTTAAAGACCATCAAAGGTGTTTGATACAATTCAATGTGATTATGGATTTTCACGCGCCATAAATGTGGCGGCGATGGAAATATCATAAAATTAATTACTATTGACGGCGCTCCCTTCAAACAAACCATTTTGACTTTTTTTTCCACATCAAGTCGATCTGAACAAGGTAAAAGGGTCGATTATAAGGCGCTATTAGTCACGGCAACGGTGCGATAGGAAAATATTGCGGAAGGAAATTTTATTTTCTTCAAAAGCTGTTTTTTTTTTTGTTTCAATTTACGTCGAAATGTTTCGTAAGCAAAAACATTCAAGGAATCGAATGATTTTGTCTGTTTCACATTTCCTGCAACACTAAACGGCACTCGATTCAAGTGTGCTATATAAATACTTTCCAACCAAACAATTGGGAAGTCTACAAAGTGCTTTGTTAAAAGGAACAAATGTTGTTTTTCAGGAAAGCTTCACGCATGGCAACAACGAAACTCAACAATACGAAAGCACGAGAGAGAGAACAAGCGATGCTGGAGGCGAACTGTTAAGAGGTTGAATAGATTTCGAGAATTACTTATTTTGGGTAATTCTCATGCTTTTCAATTTAAAGCGATTAGCGACTTATCACTGTAATATTTAAAGCTCAATAGAGCTATCAAGCTAGAATTTCTCTTTTTTTTCTCCCCCATTTAAGAACGAAAGACAATTTAGAGAAATCGATTTTTCGCAAATTTGATAAATCTATAAAAGCCCACAAAAATTGCAACATAAAAATAAATTATCGAGAGATAAAACCAAGAAGAGTTTGAACTTGCTGAACTTTCTCGATTCATTCTTCGTTCTATAATTTCACTAGTTTTGCTATTGTTTATCTTTCAAGTGTCTGCTTTAGTGTCCTCAAAGTACCTTCAAATGAAATCAAAAGTTTTTCTATGTCTGACTAAAATTGAGGGAAATTGTAAAAATAACTCAATTAATGCACATATGAGCGATGCTAAAAATGATAAAATTCTCTTCGGTCTCGACTGATTTTTATCGACTTTCGATGATGATGGCACATATCAAAGCGGCAATTAAATTTCACTTATGAACCTTGTGATTGTACATCAGAAAATTCATTAGAAGTAAATTGAATCGTGTCATTAGTGCAGAGCTCATTCAGATATTTTAATTATTTTCCAAGAGTTTCTACGTAAACAAATAATAAAAGAAAAACACGATTGAAGCTTATTTTGTTTTGACATCTAGCGGCTTAATAAGCTCAACCATTAACAAATTAGTCGCATGGATTTGATGTCAAAAGGACCTTTCGTTCATGATATCAATAAAAAAAATTATAAAATTTGAATTGTTTTCATGTTATGTCAATAAACACAACATAAGCTTTATAGACATGCACGTTCCGATCATTAAAAACACTCACCATGTGAGTGGATTTGATGAAATGAATGAAGTGGTTTGGGGATAAAATTGAGAGGAATTTCAGAGATTTTATTTATTTTATTATTAATAAACACTCGACGAACTTATGGCACATGACATTAAGTGCAAAAACAGCTTTTCGTGTTAAGTTCCATTGTTTATTATTATCCTGATTAAGAATCGATGTGGAAAATTAATATTAATTTAATGTTACTGATAATAAAACTCATCAGATATCATCACGTTTCACCTTATCAATCTAACTTCGTTATTCAATTTCCTGCTTTTCATAACATTCAATAGAAATAATTCCTCGCCGATTCCATAAAAACTTTTTTCTTCTTCCGAACACGAAACTCTGAAAAAAAGGAAAAAAAATCTTTCTGAAAGGATAAAACCTGGAAAGAAAAATATATTCAAAGGATGTGTCTGTGAGCATTGTCAAAATTTTATTTTAAATTTTATAAACCACTCATACAACATATTGAATCTCATAAAAGCTCAACACTTTTTTCTCACCCTTTCGCATCATGTCTGTGTCGTGTCATGACAATCGAAAGCTGTCGAGAATTATTCACCGAAAGGAGTTGATAAAGAAATATATTTTGCGTGACGATAATTCTTTATTATTTCGATGCTGTTGGCGGTGAGATGGAGCAAGAGAAGAAAAAGGACGACTATGTCCTGGAAGGTCTTTCATCATTGCAAAGAATTTATTTTGTTCACGTTTTATATGAAAGCAAGTTGAAATAATTTGCAAACAGTGCCGGGAGACAAATTGAACAACTTGTTAGAGCCATAAATTTTTTATGTTCTCGCTAGGATGTGCCTTTGGAGAAAGTTTTTTTTTTCTCTGCATGAAGTTGAGTCTGTGCATGAATTTATATCGTCAAATAATTGGACAGTTTTTATCGGAACAAAGTTGCATAACAAAATAAAGTTGTGCTGATCGATGCCAAAATTTAATTATAGTAATTGAAATTATAATTCATTAGTAATTTAACAGCAAATGGTCGTGTAATTTTCTATTTAATCATTATTCACAAAAGTGTTCTTCATGCTTGTAATTAATTTTTAAACCATTTTAAAAGCTTTTCACCTTTTGGCAAACAATTATGGCAAATCAAATAATTAAAACAAAAATTTCCAACCAAAGTGAAACGTGATTTTATGCAAATTGACTTAATTTAACAAGCCTTAGCATGAGAATGACTCGCACCCGCTGCCAGTGAAAATCCCCTCGAAAAACAATTTGTTTCAATGAGAATTATAATGTAGCACTTAATCAGGCACAATTGAGTTTTCAGCTTTTCCCATCCCCCGCATTTCGCTTCAGGGAAATAAGAAGTTTATTATTTTTCCTCTCGCTTTCCATTCAGCAAATAAATTCAGTTCCATCCTTCAGGTATTTTTTATCGTTTGTTGGTATAATTTTCAAAGTACTTTTTTTTCCTTTTTCTTCCTTTCAAAGCAAAGCAATAAAAAAAAAAAAATGTTGCAAAAGACGAATAAAATTTTCGGTTGGAAGGCAACCGACCTGATACATATCAAAACAATTTGCTGAAATCTTTCTTCCTTTTTATCTCCGAGATTTATTTTAATAGATCACAATCGCGTCCCAAAGAACACAAAAGGAATGGCCATGCTATGGCAACTTGTTAATAAACTTGTTATTGTGCGATGACTTTAAAATATTCATTTGCCACAGCATGATATTAGAAAATCCGCCTTCCATCCAATATGTCAAAATGATTTTCTAGCAAGTTTACTCGAGCTTAATCATCAAAGTCGGAGTGGGCGACAAGCGAAAAGGTATGCAATGCAATGCCATTATCCCAGCAGCTCACAGAGATTTCATTGTCATAGATAAAGGAACTATGTGGCAAAAGGAGAGAAAAAAATGACAAACATAATGCTACAGTTTAACAATGGCTCACAAACCAACAACAACAAAGCTAAGTATAGAACGGATGATGACGACGGATAAAATTCCACCTACAAGTAGATGATACAAAAGAAAGAAAGCAGAAGCACGGCACGGCACGGCTCTTATTCACTGTTCAGTTATTTAATGGAGTGTGTCTTTTGTGTGTCACCTTTTTTCTGCTTTTTCATTGCGTTCTCGCCCTCCTTATAGATTTTTAATCGAGGTCGTTTGCACAAATGGATTTTTGAGTATTCTCTTCTCTAGGTTATGGTAGAAAGTCCTGGCAGGCGGTTTTATTGAGTGAACATTTTAGCTTGAATGGCAAAAATCAAGTAGGAATGTGACCCACTTTGAAAGGCTAATTGAGCATCTTTATATACATTTCTTTTTGGATATCTTTTATCTGCTTTTCTTCCTGTAATACATAGCACTGCTGCCAATGGTGGAATCTAATCAATAAATTTACGGAAGAATTATTGTTATAATCCTCGATAATTAAACGAAACATTTTTATGGTTATTGAAAGATTTATTTCGCATATCTCTTTTAACGACTTAAGAGATTGATTTAATTTTCAGCTGAGCACTACAGTATGAGGCTGCTCTTTTTCTTCTCTTTTTTTGTCTTGAATAAAAGTAGAATGTTCACTTCAGTGATGTGGATGTTGACGTTTATTATGTAAATTTATTGTCTTATCAAACTTAGTTAATTCAATATCAATTCAAATTCATTAACGAATTTATTTTGCTTTTAAAAAATTCCATTTATAGATGGGTAGTCTGGCGAAGTGACTTTTAAAATCAAGGCATGTTTAACCAGTCTAATAAAAGAAACAGTAATATGGTAAAAAATTCAAAAGAGACATAAATGAATAAAGCTGCGAACCTAGACTACCTAGCGTTCAGTTGTTGATAGCAGTTTCGCGGGAAATGTTCTAAGATTTTACATTGTGAAAATTAATAGTTGCGACAAAATGCTGGATAGCAGTCGATTCCAAAAACATAAACCATATCAGTTAACTGCAATCTTGCGGCTTATTTTTGATGTCAGCTCATCCATTATTTTGCTTATTCCGATACTGTTCGTGGCGATTTTTCGGAACATTTATTGTCGTCGTAAAAGTGTTCAAGGAAAATTAGCTTTGGTAAAAATCAAAAGTTGTTTAAAAATTTCAACTAAATTAGTTGTTTTCTGTATGTGATAAGGTCACGGGAAGCGGAAATGGATTAGGAAGAGCAATTTGTCTTGAACTTGCTGGCCTGGGTTGCAATATTGCTGTGGTCGATATCGATATGAATTCAGCTGAAAAAACAGTTGATGTAATAAAATGTGCAGACATGAAGGCAATAGCATATCAAGTTGATATCACCAAACAAAATGATGTTTTAAAGTTATGCGATGATGTTTGTAAAGATTTTGGCGCTGTTGATATATTGGTGGACATAAAATATTCATTTCGTTATTAAAATGACATCTTAAAGCAATTTTTTTATAGATAAATAATGCTGGTTTAATGTCGCTACTCAACATGAACGAGAACCTAGAATTCATTGAAACAATGATAAAGGTTAATGTTTTTGGAACTATATTGGTAACTGTTTAAAACTCGCGAACCGAAACATGTTTAATGCTATAATAACTTTGATTTAAGATGACAAACATTTTTCTCGAACAAATGAAGAAGCAATCAAGTGGTCATATAGTATCAATTTCATCAATGGCTGGTCTTCATGCGTCTCCATTCTCAGTTCCTTACACAGCCACAAAATATGCCGTGAGTGGTTTCATGAGAGGCTTGACTGAGCACTTGAGATTGGAGAAGTTTGACTCAAAAATCAAGACAACTTGTGTTTTTCCTTATTACATCAAAACAAGACAGGACATCATTGATTATCTTAGTCCTATGTAAGTCATCATTGAATGAGAACACTTGAAGGTTAATTGAATTCAATTAACTTCTTCTTTGTATTTTGATTTCTTCTTGAACCTTTTAGTATTAGATTTCCACCGCTTGAAATCACTGGGGCGGCCCATCAAGTGGTAGAAGCAATATTGAGGCAAGATAATACGATATCAATACCAAAGCTTTTGAAACCATTAACGAAGCTCATGGAGATTCTTCCATTGTGTGCTCAACAAATGATGAGAGATCGCGTGTTGCACGAATATGAGTCACAATCCAACAGCAATTACTAGAAAACTAAATCCAAAAGAGACAACTTCACAACTTCAACATGAAATAAACATGAATAATTGAAAATGTATATACTTTCTTTCTTTCAACTGCATTTGTTTTCCATTTTCAATTTAAATTAGGTAATCATTTATTATTTTGCTCACTACAATTGGTGAATAAAATAGAAAGCAACAACACAATCGAAAGAAAGCCTTTCATAACATCTCAAATGGCAAATAAAGAAAATGAGAAAGAAAATAATCAAGAAAGACTTAAAAATGCGTTCAATCATCATCTCACCCACGAGTGGTTTCTTGTGTTACATGTATTTAGCGCTTGCTTCACACAAAATCCACAAAATAATAAAAGCGCTAGAAAATCGGTCTCAATGAAAAATCGAAATCCATTCAATTGAAATCGAATGATATCAGAGCATTTATTTGATGTTCTTTTTTTTACATCTCCGGTGTTCAATGTAATACTCAAGACAGCGTCAAGGATTCTTTGCCTCTATATTGGCAAATGCTGGAGGGATTCGGTGGATGGTTTATTTGGAGCTCAATGATGCATGTAAATCGTCAGTGGTTTTTTTTTTTCTTCTCGAGCTTCTTAACACACGTTCAACAACGTGGAAGGATGGAAAGTGAAAATAAATCGATTTCTTGCCATCTTAAAGGTTCATTTCATTCGTATATAGATTTGATGTGTTTTCTCTTTTCACTGTGAAATTGAGGGTTCGGTGATATTAAATGAAGGGGAGAAAATGCAGGCAACCATCCAGAGCTAACAAAATATTTACCTTTTACTTCTTTATGTTCCTTTAATATGGCTAATAATCGCAAAATATACGAAACGTGTATCGAATGTTCGAAAGCTTCATATCATTTTCTTGAATCTTTTTTTTTCTACATTTAACTTTAAAGCAAACAAATTCTTTTGCACAACAAATAAACTCATTTTGCACTGGAGCTGAGATGTGCGTCACTTTATTCCACTAAATTTGCCATTTTCCTCATAAATCATTTATTTAATTAAATGTTTTTGTTGCTGAAATCGCTCCCGTCGTCTGTTCAGCGAAATGAGAAAATATTTTTATATTTTTTTTTTTGCATCGAAAAGAAATTAATTTAGCAAAGCGAGTTGTGGGTGGTTATAAATTTCAGTTTAGTTTATACGAGTATGTGTTTGCATGTTGTTGCTCACCCGATGTTTGAGACATGCATGCACACCCCAAATACACTTGTTTAAACTTTTCATATGCTCATAAATTAAACTCGCAAAAATATTTGTTCGCTGCCTGCCAGACGAACGCAAATTGCTGACGGCGCGAAGGAATTGTGAAGAGTCGCTTGATATTTATTCGGTTATTTTGGGCGATAAATGACAAATTGTCAGAAAACTTTTAAATCAAATGATTAATGAGCCCGACAATTAAACGTCAACTATCAAGCAAAACTTTATGCACTGGGAAATATCTTTTTTGGCAATATGTGTCAGGATGTGTTTTAAATAAATTTTCAAACGCTTTTTTCTGCTGTTGATTTTGCGGGACACCGAATATAATTAAACTGACAGTTTTTTAATCCACTCTATGACTCTACAACGGGGGTGGTCGGTATAAACTTCCCACTTTATTTGTCCAAGCGCTACACAGAGGGAAACCGAAAATTTGCAATGTGTTCGATAGTTATGTTTACTCTTGTTCCCTCTTGTGTCTAAACCTCCGAAAAATGAGATGGCGCGAGTGCTTTTTAATTTGAAAATTAATTAATGATAACATTTCTCGTTGTTTATGAAATATATATATATTTCTGCCCGTACTCATCAAGCAAGATATGCTGTCTGAGCATTTATTCGAATAGCAAACGGAACACTAATGATGGTTATTATTAATTAGTTTTTATTCATTATCAAACAAACGAAAAAAAAAGTAAACTTTTAAAATTTGCTATTTAAATTCTGCAAAAGTTTTGAAAAATTATTTTTCTAACAAAGTTTTCAGATTAACTCACTCACGCAAATTATCCATTTGCAGTAAATTAGACTCAATTACGAAGTTGGTGTCAATTACGATTTATCTTTCTTTTTTATATACATTGTCATCAAGCATCATCAGCATGTGATTAAGCTGTGAAAACGTGCTCAGTCTTTCTGGAAAAAATTCTTTCAAGCAACGCTCTGCTCTGTTTGTAGTCTTATGAGTGAAAGTAATCAAAACTGATAATTATGAATCAAACGTGATCCAGTGAAAAATGATGCTGCTTGTTACACTCTCTTTCTGTCTGTCCCTCTCTCTCTCTCTCTTTCTCGTTTTCATTTAAACATTCCCACAAGTCATGCACACTTCATAAAATTTTACAAAAACCAACAGAGAAAACTTTGTTTACATTTCAGTTAATTTCGGAGTGTCACGGATGTCATAAATCAAAGTGCAATCCAGAATATGTTGCACAGTTTTGAACGAGTAAACTTGGGCCAACTCTACATACACCAACAGTAAACGAAATTCAGCTCAAATGGAATGGGAAAGATGACTGGAAACTTTTTTTTTATATACTTTTATAATTTTTGACACCCCCACAAAAGAAAACTCATAAAAAATTCATTTTCCCTTCATCCCGTTGCTGTGAAGATTATTCGACAACTTTCAAGTCATGATAAAAAAAAATCTCATGTTTTTCTTGTCATTTTTGCCACCCACTGAGATGTAGAGAAAAGAAAAATCACGTTCCTTTTTATATCATTGCTCATAAACCGTAATTACATTATAATTCCATTAGTGTAAATCGTTTGATGTTTCGCTGAAAAGTAATCAAAACTTTTCTAGCCTTTCCTTTAACTTTCTCGCTTGGGCGCTGAAAAAAAATTCATAATTTAATGCAATAAAACAGAAAATTCTGTGTTTGACTTTTTTTGTGAGTGTCAAGAGCGATGGATTCAGTTTCACCATGGTGATGATAGAAAGAGACTTGGAGACGAATCATTTCTCCAGTTTTGTTCGTTTACATGTTTATCAGATCGTAACCGGCAAATGTCATGCTGATTTATGAAGCTCCACCATCCGGTTGCACAGAACGAAAGAAAAACAGATTACGCTGTGGAAAATTAAATGGAACATGAAAAAAAATGAATAATTTCACCACCGACATTTCATGATGATATTTTTTGTCTGACGAGGCATAAAAAAAAAAACAGGACAACATTTCGGGCTCACTTCCTTCCTTTATCTTGAAACATTGAGAGTCGCCTGATTGCACAATTGCTGTGTAGTAAAAGTTTGATTTCGATGAAATAAAGACCGGAAAAATTGGTTCACACAGAAAAGTTTAGGATCATAAATTCACTATGCTGCAATATCACAAAGACAAACATGATGAAAGATGGAGCCATTTCGTTTGTCGTCGCATCAAAACTGGAACTTTGACTTATAGTTTAATTTGAGAAATTAAAAAGTTTTGTTGGCATTGCATTCGGAGGCAGAAAAAGCTTTTTTTATGTTTGTTTCATAAAGTTTCTCTGTGAAACCTAACAAACTGAACCTGCAGTTGAAGAAAGATAGAAAATAAAGTTGAGGAGCCAAATTAAATGTGCACTTGAAAACAAGTTTCTTTAAATTAAATTCATTGATCAGCAGTTTTTCCAGAAATTTTTGGCAATTTTTTAAATAAATATTTTGACATTTCTTACCAGCGGAACTGTATTCCTAATTGCTTAGCACTCGAGCTGTCTTTAAAACACCTTGACAGTAATTGTCTCGTCCTTCCTAGCATGAAAACCACTTAAGTGTCATCCACTCGATGGCGGAGAAAAACTTTTAATTTTCTTTATTTCTCTGCACACATTTATCATCCACCTCAGTGCTTTATAAAACTTGTCTTTTCTTTTTTTTTTTTGTCTAAACAACCGCAAAAATTTCAACTCTTACTTCAATTCCCAGCAGAAAAGTGAAAAAAACGGCACTTGAAAGCTTTTCAATTACAAGTATGTGCAATAAAAAGCAAAACTTTTTTCACCCACCCAACATTTAACCACTTGAAATTTATCATCGAAAGGCAACAGCAACAACAACAAATCGTTACGTACGGAGAATGAAACCACTTCCAGTGCAAATAATAAAAAAAAGAATCCTCAACTATGTGAACAGCAGTCAGCAGCAAAAAAAAAATACAAAAAAAAAAAAACTTCAGCTGATGAGCTTTCAATTGAGTGCAAATAAGTTTAAAGTGCCGTTTCATAATGTTCAGTGGAATTCTCTCTTTTTTTCCACAACCACTCACTTTTTATTTATTTTTCACTTCGTCACTTTACGGCGAGGATGAGAAAAAAAAAAGTTTGCAGCAGAGATTTTTATTTCTCACCCTACACCGGCATCAAATCCATTTAAACATCCAACAACAAAGCCAAACCCAATGTATCATCAAAAGTGCCACATAATTCAATTTCTCACTGGGCTTCATTATAAATGGTGTCACTGTTAAAACCACATGAACAATTTAATCCGGTCCTATTTCATATTTACGGTTCAACCATAAAAAAGTCATCAGCATTAACACTGTAAAAATATGTGTGACAAAAAAAAAACGGTTAAAACGCAGGAAATGTCGGCAATCATCGCGGCGGTGTCTGAATAAAAGTGATGAAAGCATGTTGGGAATTATTTCAACCATTTTTTTTTGGGACTGTTGAATATTTCAGCTGGAAAAAGCCTCATCAAAAGAGCTTTAATTTAATTTTCACTAAAAACAGCAGCAGGAAATTGAAAACCGAAAATTGCACAGTTTAAATTTCCGACCAATCCGATATTTGATGGGGGCAGTTAAAAACAACATAAATATGCTTTTTTAACATAATAATTATTCGCGAGATTTTCTTTATTGCAACACAATTTCATTTTTTTTTTTTTCTTTTTGTAATGTTTAATATTTCCACTTAACTACATTTTTAGGTATGTGAGGGAACAATATTTAATAGAAGGATAACCGGAGAGAGGAGGGGGTCTCGATTATTATTCGAGCTCTATCAATTTGTTTCTATGTTTCGTTTCAATTAGATAAGTAGCAAATAGCATAAGATTTTACAATAAGAAAAGCGACAAACAAACACTATTTAAAATATTGATTGTGAATTAAAAAAAAAAAAATCAAAATGTCTTTGAAGGTGCAATTTCTTTTTCGTTGTTGTGTGCAAGTTTCTTCTTGAATTATATCTCGTTATCAGCCGTTCCTGTCATGCATGGATTTGAGGTAATATTCATGTGCACAAACATAGCACGATTTTACAATGACGTAATTGTACAAATTTTCAAAATAAAATAAAACTAAGGTGAAGTAAAAACGGCCATCGACATTGATGGGATTTATGTGATAAGTGTCTGGTATGGTTGCTAGCTACATTCTTAAATTTGAGTATAGTTTAATTCTTTTTTTTTCCATGATTCTCTGTTTTTTTTTTTTGGTTCCCTTCTACATTAAACGGTTGAAAGACATTTTATGAATCAAAACCATCGTGCAAAAAATATTTGAAAATGTGTCCATCAACCGATCAATGTGTCACCATCAACAATAAATTCCTAGCCTAGATCATCATTTAATTAATAGCGTCAAGATTACATTTAATAGTAGAAAACTGATGGAAAATTTTGGTGATCTACTGAATGGCGCAATCTACATCACCATTTTTGGGGAGACATTCGAAGACACATGCAATTGCTTTTGCGATATAGGTCATAGTACCATACGATCCACTAGGCGCACTGTCGTAAAGATGCTGACAAATATAAGCTGCGCCGCCGCACAATAAATTACCAATAGCTGTTGTTTCCTTGGAACCGTCCTTTGATTTTGCACAGCACAATGTTGCATCGCCCGAGCACATTCGTTGATCTTCCAGGAACAATTGATTGGCTTTATGCACCAAATGTTCAACATAAATAATTCCGCCTAGCGAATGAGACATGTCGTGCTCGGTAACCAATGTTAGAACCATCAGTGCTTCAACAACTAATTGACGGTATTCTGGTTGTGGAATTGTATTCAAAGCGGTTTCAACTTCAAGTGCAAACTTCAATTCGTTCGATGTCATCTCCTGTGTTAAACTCTGTGGCAGAACACGTCCTTCGATAGCGAGTCCCTGACACTGAGGAAAAAGGAATAGAATATTAAAATAATACAGAAATTCGAAGCTTTCATTATCTTACCCTTTCAAGAACTGTCCAAACACGTGGATAAAATCGCGTGGTACACGATTGAGTGCACCATCAAGACGTCGTCGACGTAACCATTGTCCTTGCCGGTCATCAATCATTGCTGCTGGATCATCTTCATCAACTGCTCCAATTCCAATTTGACTTTTCTTACTGACACGACTCGATTTGCAACTAACGATAGAGAAATTTCCACGAGCCACGCTAGTTACAGCAAATTCTTTACCGCTCAAAATGTGGAACAGTAAATTTTTCATTTCAAATGGTGATAAATTCAGTAAATGTTCTGATGCTTGCTCCCCATCGCATACCAATGTGCGAGATAATTCTTTAGCCATCACTTGTATGATGAGACCGACGCGAAGACGCAACATTTCATGGAACAATTGTGGTTCCGTGCGAATGAACATTGATAAATAAACAAGTAATTCCTGTGTTAACATTGCTGTACTTTCATCATCGCCATATGCTTCATGAATCAACTGACGCAAATCAGCTTCCGGTAATGGAGCAGTTATTGTAAATTCATTCGTTGGTGGCATTCCAACGGTAACCTGAACATCAAAAATTCATTTGATTAAACGAAAAGAAATAAAACAGGAATTCGTCTTTGACTAACCTGTTTCTGCCGCACCAATAAATCTGTGACAGCTTTTGCTAAATCCTCAACCCGCTTACCCAACATACCGGCTGTGTGACGCACTAAGCCCCATAATTTTTGTTGACATGCTTTCTCATACAAGCCTTTGACCAGTTCGCGTACGGTAACAACGCGACCGCCATCCAGCATGCCTTGATTTGTAGAATTAGAAGATTGATCATCATTTGATGCCAGTTCTGATAAGAAAGCGCGCACGTGCGTTGTTGTGCACATCAGCAGAGTTTAGTTGAATTGATTGACAAGCAATTTTCAAAAATAAACATGGCAAACAGATGGTTGGTAGATTTAAGTGTGTGTATGTATATTTGGGTGTATGTTGCCCCCGATTGATTAGTTTTGTGTTTTTTTTTGTTAATTCAGGTTGTCAATTAAAAAAAAAAGAAAGAAAAAGAAGCAAAAGTTAGTATAAAATCAAAAAATATTTACAGCGGTTTTGATTTTTATAATTTTCCGCCTTCAAAAATAAAAAAATAATTGGGTTAAAAATAAAGTGCGTATATCATCGCACTATTTAATTGACCGATGTGGACTGTTTACATAATCGATCAATTTGTTTGTGCTATGTCAGGAAAATGCTTAGTTAAATTATAAATTTTAATCAATGTTTTGTCATCGATAAGCGTCCTGCAGGAAAAATTATTTCTATCTACTTAACATCGACAATAACAATTTATTAATTTTTGCAGCAAGTTTAGTGTTTTCCCTCAAAAACTATCTATTATTTATTTAGCCCCATCAACCACCTCGGTCAAAATCTACGCCATCGACCAAAAGTGATTTCACAACTTTTTTTTTTTTTCCTTTTTCTGTATCTGCATCAATTTTCACATTATAGCCGCAGCGCCAAGTCAAATCTATATTAATACCAAAACGGTATTTTCCTGATCACTATTACAAGCAAAAGCTCAACGAGGTTCTGAAAACCTATTATGCAAATGCTTCTTTCTTGTTTTGCATAACGAATGGAATTCAGAATCGTCGTTAAATCAGAGATTCTGAAAGATCATGAGAAATATCCTGCGAAAAAAGAGCTCTCAAATAAATTATAAATAAAAATGTAGTAGATATGCAAAGTCATTTTTTTTTTTTTTTTTCCTTTGATGAATGTTTCAGAGAGAATAAAATGCAATGAAAATTTAATTTGAGAAAAAAAAAAATGAAAATAATGAACTAGAATTACCAAAAAAAAAAAAAAAGAATGAAAATTATGGAAAATAATGCGAATTTTGTTATCAGATACAACATAAAAAAAGAGATGTGAGTGGATGGCCAATTGGAAAATCATAAACGGAATCAATTCCTTTTAGATAGCGCATAAAAAAAAATTAATGATCGAAGGGTCGACAAGTGAGTTAAAAAAAATATTTTTAATTAATTTAGAAACATTTCATAATGAATAAATAGCATTTAGATACTTCTTTAAGACACTTGCACGTCCCTTTACAATCATAACGATGAAGATAATAAAGCCCCAACACCGAAATCATTTAGACGAAATGAAAATTTGTGAAAAAGTTCAATTAGGTTTTTCAATGAGTTGTTTAAACGCAATAAATAAAAAAAAACTAGAATGAAACCGATTGAAGTTAATTGATTTTTTTTACATAAACATAAAATAAAATCAACAGATGAGAGATCTTTCAAAATTATTATATTTACCTGTATTAAAGTCCAGTCCTTGTGTGTCCACCAAGTATTGCAGAATATCACCCTGATCCTCCAAATTTTCTGTTTCACGGAGCATCGCAATCAACTCCTCAACTTCTGTGTTCTCAAAGTTGTTATCGGTTGCACCACGATGACGTGGCAATGGTGCTTGAATGCGTGGTAAATCAGATGCTGTCAGGAGTTTACTTGGTGGCAGACCGTCTTCATCAGGGCGTGGTGATATATCACGATTGACTTCGACGTGCGTCACACCGGCTTGGATATTTGAGGTAGCACTAGAATCTAACCATAATGGTGTTACGGCAACCGACATTCGACGTTCAGTAACATTACCTTCCATTCCTAAAGTTTCAGCTGCGAAACAGAAAAGAAAAGATTGCGAAGGGATTGATGGTGGTTATAGGAAAGGATTTAATCGACGAAGGAACAACATCTAGGTTTACACTAGTGAGCTTCTACTTACAGTCGACATTAATGGAGCGTGTTTTCTTGATTGCTCCCTTCACCGACATACGACGTCTTAAATTGCGCGGCCGCTGCAAGCCCGCTCTCAAGTTGAGAGCATTCTTCTGATTAAATGACCGCAACAGATGATCATCCAAGTACGTCTGAACTGATGGATTCAGTTCTGGATAATTGTTTATTTCAATTATGTTGATTTTTTTTTTTGGACAGTTAGTTTTATGAGTGTGGATTTTATTTTTGGAACATAAGGAAGAGAAAAATTTTGTTAGTTAAAGGAATTTACGATGGAAATAGCAATTGATAAATATGATCAGTAAAGAAAAACGACGAATAAAAAGAAATATTCAATTAAAAGAAGAATAAATTTGGATGACTGATCTAGCAACAGATTACTCACTATCTGGATAACCGTCTTCCTGACTCCCTAAAAAGCTCAAATCAGTGATGGCTGATGTGTTGAGGAAATCTCCTAAATTGCCCAACATTACACGAGTTCCATTGATATAACCAGACTTTAGTTTTTTCATCGTTTGCACCATCGCCAATGGTAACCGGTTTTGGTCTGAAATTTGTGTTTTATAGGTTGATGGAGGATAAGGGGATGAAAAACATTAAATAAGAAGTTGTTTTCAAAAAGTATTTAGTCGTTCAGCTATCATGAGATAGTTGGCATGCAAATAGGAATTGTGAATATTGGATAAGTCAGGGAACGGACAATAAAACATTCAAGGATCATTTGGAAATCAAAACATTTAAGGATTATAATATGGAAACAATATTGACAGAACATTTTAAATAATTCTAGATTTCACATGCAAAATAATAAATTATTAATAACTCAAACAAAAACAAAATGTTTCATGCTGACCACAACAGATAGGTTGAAAATCTTATGAAAAGCGCTAAGATGAGTTTCCTTAAGACGATGTTAGATTTCTGACCCTGTTTGATGAAAAAAATTCTGATCCAACACCAAATAAACCGAATGGAAGTGAAATCTAATGAGATCAAATCCCCAAAAAAAAGACTTTTGAAAAGATAATTTCTGTTAATTCATAGATAATATAAAACCTAGAGTTGCATTGTGTGACTCTTCTAATCTAGATACAAATAAAAAGGGATAAAAATGAATAAACTAACAGTCAGAAAATCATAGCGTTCACAGCGTCGCAATAATAGAGAGCGCTCAGTAGTTAGCACTTTTGAGTTTGTGAATCTTAAGCGTAAAGCTGGAATTTTTTTTTTTGTTTTAAGGATAAAAAGAATAAGTAGGTATTAAAGTAAATAAAAAAATTATAAATAATGCGGATTTCTGTGGCCCATTTCGTCATTTGAAAGGTAATTTTTTGTGTGTTTTTAGTGCTGCATCAGAATAATATTTTTTTAAAAACGATTCAATCAATGATTTTTGCATTATGTCCATTGATTGTATCGCTTATAATTTTTGATATCACAAATAAAAAAAAGGGATGCAATTGGTTTATAATGTGCGTGTAAATTATGCATAGAAGTGTATCTTGTGTATTTCTAAACATGACTCAATTTGATGAACGAAAATTTACCTAAAAGCGATTGTGTACACAATAGAGTGATTGTGGGTCTTCCGAGTAAGTGACTCCAGCTGTTACTGAGAAATGCTAGATTTGATGTAAAGTTACTGGTTAAGAGGTCCGGATCGCGTGTCGTATAGTACTCATCATAGTCGAAATTCTTTATGTATCGATTTTATGGTTTTATTTTATGATGAAAAGAAATGAAATGAATAAAATAATTTTTTTAAGGTTGGACTTTTAAAAGCAGCAAAAATGAAACTGAATTTTTTTTATCTTTCATTCAATACAAATTTGCGCTTGCGAATTTCTTTCTGTTTTCCAATTAATCAACAAAATCATAAATTCGCTAAACATTATTATTTTTAATTAAAGCAGTTCCCTATTCAAGTGCATTGCCACCAATACAAACGTCATTTCCTCTCAATCTTTCCAGCGAGCCTTCACCGATTTTGTCAAACAATTAAAACTAATGATAAGAGTTGGAAAAAGATCAATTCAATCAAAAAAAAAAAGAGAAAACACTACATCAGTAAAACAAAAAAAAATATATGTTCATTCTTGTGTATCAAAAATGCTGTGAACAATTTTGTTGTGCTCATTGCATTTCAGCTCATTAACACTTATAGTGCTGCACTATGAACTTATTTAGTCTATGAAACAAAAAAAGTCTTTAAATATTAATTATAACATTTCGCATGCAATTTCAGTGTGAATAATAAAAAAAAAGATTAAGGTTACGGAACTACGAAGTTTCTTTTCGTTTGTGGAAAATAAGGAAAAGCTCATTGAATGAAATTATTAGCACCAACGAGGGGAGAAGAGAAAACAAAATTAATTTTCCGTGGAATTTTTTGTGTGTGTTCAACGTCGACTCTAATTTCATTCAATGACCTCAGCACTTGACTTTTTCTTTGCATTTTCATTTCGTGTCTTTTTCTTGTTATGCACCAATTTTAATTTTTAATGTGACTTTGGTGTGTGTAGGTGGCGAATAAAAAAAGAAAATAACAGAAAACAATTGGCCTGGTGGAACACATTAAGATGACTTGCCGGTCACACTACAAAAAAAACCCGAAGTGCCAAAAAAAGTTTTATCATTCATGAATTCTGATATTTTTCCATTCAATTTTCATTTGAGTGAGTTCGTAGGTACCGGAAATAAAAGAATCAGATTGGATACGTTTAAGGTGCTAATTTCATGAATAATTCCAAGCGCTTAATGGCACTGGGAATACTTTTATTCTCTGCCTGAATGGAATTGTTTACATTGATTGGTGATGCCAGCAGCTAACAAATATGCGAAAGAAGCAAAAAAAATTTCTCTCCGCAAAATGTTTCCATTCAATTGAATCATTCGCAATTGATTGTGCAAATGAGATGTTTGTTTATTACGACAGGTCGAATAAATAAAATTACCGCTATCGGGAAATTGAACGAGACATTTTCACCGAAAAAAAAAAAAAAACAAAAAAATTCGAAGAGGGAAAACTCAATAAAGCAAAATTAATTCTTCCACCTACACACTCATGAGTTTAAATTTTTTTTAAAGAATGTTTTCATACAATTGTGTGCCAAGCGTATTTGACCGCTGCTTGAAAGATTTCTCATTGTGACGATTTTCGTTTGACAGTGTCATGTGAGAACGAAATCTCTTTGCACATTCAAGAAAAAGACAAGATATAATAGGTCTTGAAATTGTATGGTTAATGTATAAATGATTGGAATCTGTCAATGATGATGGACACGATCATTTATTGAAAAGTAATGAAGTTGACTGATAATTAGAAACAAAGGGGTTTTTTGATTAAGGGTCCATTAGTGGGACATCAAGGAAAAAAAATGTATTAAGAATGTCCATCAATACTAGAATAGCTACATTAGAGGAATAATATTAGAGAGTAAAGGAATAAAGACAAGTGTATAAAAATAAATTATAGATTTTCATCCATTTTTCTAACCTAAATGAATATCTTTCAACACCAGCGTTATCAATGGTCGGCCCAACAGATTTTGCCATGCCGATTTCAAGAAATTGATTTCACCTTTCAGAATATCAATCATCAATTCATTGTCGCTGGCAATGTAGAAACGTGTCAAATCGGAAAACTATAAACCAAATATTTGTTGTTTGAATTGTTAATTTGGTAGAAAAAAATGTATTGCGGCTTTTGCTGATTTTGATGAATTATTGGAAAATTTGCCCGCTCACAGTTTTACGCGTGACTTTTTGAGTGATCTCACCTCATCTTGACGTTCAACGAAAGTCATTGACTGAGGTTCTGAGTTCATTCAAAAATCTTATTTCCTTTTCAAAAATTTCTCACACATTCAACAATGACGTCACGTTTCTTATTGGCATCATTGTCAATAAGCTCTTAAACGAAGTGCACTGGCTTATCGCAATGGTCATCATTTTTTGCCTTCTCCATACAAAACGTGACTTCATTTTAGGAAATTTATTTTTCGATCCCTGAAATATTTTCTCGGGGACGAAAAACTCCAGAAAAAGAGCTCGTCAGAAGAACTTTAAAAAATAATATTTATGGAGCCTCCATGATGATGATGTTAAGCAGTCATCATGAAAGCTGTTTGAGCGTGAAATTTACTTGCGGTGTGAATGCAAAGATCCTGTCCTTTAGCGAATAAAGCTTGCTGGTACTCAGAATGCCAACATCACGTGATTTACGACCAGTGAGACCCAGCTTCTTGTTGCGTCCAAGATATGTGTACAAATGACTGAGTACACGAGCAGGTTGAACTTCAATTGGTGCAACTTCTGCAACCGTTTGACAATTGAATCCATGATCGGCGAGTTTGCTTTTGATTTCATCATCATCAGCAATTATGACAACTTGGACAACGACCTATTTATAGATAAATTTCTAGGCATGAAATGAATTTCGATGTTTATGGCTCAACTCACATCTGGCTTCTTTTGAGCGCCAAGACGCCTATTCAATGGATCCAATTCACCAACAGCCAAAAATCCTTCTTGTAATAATTTGCCAAGAATGAAGAGCGATTGTGCCCACAAGAATGGCGTTCTTCCAACAGGCGCACGTACACTTGACCCAGGATTTTTATATTCATTATTTACCGAATCATGTGGAACGGTATATAATTCTGGAACGAGTTTAATGCCTTCTTCGGATTTAATCATAATTGCCTGAAAGGAATAATTTAATTAACTTCATTCGGTCTTCATTATTATTTGGATATCTCACCTCAAGCTTTTCAGTGTACTCTGAAACAGCAGCTTTATTCCCTTGAAAAGCATGATTTAGTATGAGATAGCAAAAGAAGAGCGGCCATTCGCATTCAATGTTCTCGAACATTCGTAATTCCCAGCGTTCGTAATATAATCGTGAACAATCCTCACGAGGTGTTTTTATCCATCACGTAAAAATCTTTTACATCCATAGCGACCTTGTAGTCGGCTAGTAATGGCATCACGGGTAGACTCAATTAATTGTGGATCATCGACAGCGAATGCTGGAAAACCAATAATGGACAGCAACCCCGAATCGAGTTCTTTGCTATTTGATTCACGTGGCAACATTGATTGCAATACTGCCTGACATTTGTGGGCTTCATCGGCAAGTACGTGGATGACGCTAGCTGGTCCTCCACGAGCTCCGAACAGATCCAATTCATTCATTGCTTCGAGCGCAGCTTTTGCCATGCCAATACTGCTAGCATTCAATTCGGGCTGTCCATGGTTTGATTTATCACCGCGTTCCCAGATACCATAATCAGGAATGCAATAAGCACTTTCGATATAGAACACCAAATTCTGAATAAATGAGACTTCATCCAATGAGAACACAATTTGTAGTCCTGAGGCTGTCATTTGTGCCAAGATCAAAAGATACAACGAAATTGCATCTATTTGCAAATGTCCCCATTCGTCATCTCGTACAACGGCCTGTCCGTTTTTTACTCGAATATTTTGCGTGCAATGAATCCAGTGGGTTTTGTGTGATTTTAAATCGTTCGACCTTGTCCTTCTGACGCATCATTGACATCAGTAAGCCTCGCATCAATTTGACACAACTCTGTTCCAGTTCATATGCTTTTGCTCGATCTTCATCCTGATCAGCAATCTTTTTATAGCCATTGACAGACCCCAAACAGCGAGAATGCAATAAACATTATCGCGAATCTGAAAGAACAAAAACATTCATTAGAGATGAGCTCATTCTTTAATTGCTTTTTCATTTTTATTACGGTCTTCTACTTACCCATGCATGATGATTTGATGGACTTGCTGGAAAGAGCCCCGTCACTGGCTGTTGATGAACCATTATTAATCGATGGACAATGCGCTGATAGTAGTCCAGTCGCACGCCCGAATTACTTCGCGATCTCATAATTCACTGATTTTTATTTTTAAACGCAATAAATTTAATTACGATTTCAATGTGGCTAACTTTTTAATCAGTTTTTCAGCACTTTTATTAATAATTTATGATTTCATAGTTTTGATACTGATAACGTATTGAAGCCCTAGTTATTCACTACTGCACGACTGAGGATGCTGAATGACAGAGATATAACTAAAGAAATTGAAACTAAAAAGTCCCGACGAAAAATTTTACGTCTAATGTCAGCTGAAAGTCAGAGACATAGGGTGGCACAAAAAGTTTCGAATAGGTGTAAATTTTAATTATTTGAACAACACATTTTATCATTTATTACTACTTATTACTTAAATTATTGTATTATTTTGATAAATATCAAATTCTGTAATTTAAAAATCAAACTGGTGAATAGCTCGATACTCTTTGTATCACCCTGAGATGGGCATGAAAATACTTCCCATTGAGAAATTCCCGATTTTTATTGTTCGTGAAATATGAATATTTCATAGCGCCTCGTGTTAGATTTCAGTGCACATACGAATGTAAAAAATATTAAATTTAACATCGAAGCAAGTCATTCTGATTATAATTAAATTTTTGCTCAAAATTTGAAAAGTAGGGAATTCCCGGTAGCATCACATTGCCCATTTCTAGAAGATTCTTTTAAATTGGTCAGCTAAAAGTGTCAATCTGAATGATGCAAGTGTTTAAATTACAAGAAAGAAGAAGCTGGAATTTATTTTGGTGAATGAAGGCTCTTTTATTGTTTTAAATTAGAAAAGAACAACAGTAGTTCGTTAATTAATATTAAGTATTTTTATGATGCAATTAGCGTGTTGGTGTGCGGGGAGTGGTTACAATAAAGAAAGCAAAGTTAATTTAAAAAAAAAAAATATGGTGTAAATGATGTTTTTTTCCATCAGTTTGATATACATCTTAGCAATAACCACGATCTGGAACACGTTTACGTGGTGCACATTTGATGATATCATCAACTCGCAGAATCATTTCAGCAGCTTCGCTAGCCGACATCAGGACTTGACGTTTTACAGCGAAGATTCGGTTATGCCGAGCTCCTTCATGCAACCCACTTTACCCAAATCCATATTTAGTCCCATAGTACTGGCGCCACTGTATGCAATGCACGCAATTCAGATACCAACTGAGCGGAATCGTAACCAGCATTATCAGCAATAATTGTGGGTAATTGAAGCAGGGCACGAGCAAATGCTTCCATTGCAATGGCTTCTTTGCCGGGTGTCTCAGCAGCTTCTTCAACACCGCACATGCCATCATGATTCTGAGCAACCACCGCCATAAACAATTCTTGATTCCTTACTGTTGCTGTAATACGCAAAGGGCGTCATGGAGAGATCGCTCACTTCATCGATGATTTGCTGTGTTGCACCACGAATGACAATGGTGCAAGCTTCACCCAACTTGACACCGCTGCTGAAGCGAAGCAATGTATCTTCACCGATCATCACCTGCTCAATGACATCACACATGCCGAGTTGTGTCATTCTGGATGGTCAAATGTGGATACAATTTCTCCACCATGACCAGTGCCAAACGCCAATGCCATCGAAGTCTGCATGCTCAATAGCCATG
>JAFFZY010000079.1:0-45148 GCA_018397935.1 Propsilocerus akamusi
ACCAGATCCAGCAAAGCTGGAGCCATTTCAAAATGCCAGAGCCAGGTGCCAATAGAGCATTGGAGAGATACATTGGCATAGTAACCTACGTCTCGAAGTTCATTCCTAGGCTGAGTGTTAGGATCACTGAAACATGCTAGGAATTCAAGCAGCGTTCAAAGCAATTGTGAGCGAATTGTTACCGACAGAACGTTGAGGTATCCCCAAATGGACAAGCCGAGGTAATCATTCAAGACGAAAGCCAATATACTTGCTTCGCGATCATTGACGCCCCCCTGAAAAAGAGATACTCGCAAATGGAAAAAGAACTGATACTTAAGCCATTTGCTTCGCCTGTGAACGGTTTGATCAATTAGTTTATGGGTTTTAGTTGAGAAATCTCGTCAAGTCTGATCACAACCTTTGTGTTGGTCACACACATACACAAGAAACCAAATCATAAGATTCTAATCTTCAAGCGACTCAATCAATGCTGATGTTCCTTCAAAGATATCGAATCAAGATTGTGTCAAGAGCGCCATAGTTAAAATTGAAGCGAATGAGTCACATCAAGCTGTTGAGAAAAGAGCCGTAGACTTGCCGATATCTAACGAGACAATTGAAAATATTAAAGAAGAAGCAATAAAAGATCCGATAATGATCAAAGATATGAAACTAATTGAGAACAGATGGCCAGAGAATATCAAGAAGCTTCCAGATGAGCTGAAACAGTACAGAAAATGAGCTGCCGTCAGAGATGGTCCTTTATTTCATGGATGGTCGAATGCGAAGACAAAGATCACGCCGGAATCCAACCGTGTTTGAATATTGCCAAAGATTCGGTTTTTTGGCCAGGCATCACGGAACAGATCACGGAACAAAGAGAAATTCATAATTGGCCTTATTTGCCTAGAAAACTATTCATTTCAAAAGAAGAGAGCCGTAGACTTGCCGATATCTAACGAGACAATTGGAAATATTAAAGAAGAGGCTATAAAAGATCCGATAATGATCAAGAGAAGAAATTAATTGAGAATGGATGGCCAGAGAATATCAAGAAGCTTCCAGATGAGCTGAAACAGTATCACAAATACAGAAATGAGCTGTCGTGCTATACTTCTTAAATCTCGGACATTTGATCTCGGTTTTCCTAGACGAGATCTGAAGGCTCCGAGACGAAATCTCGTACGAGACCGAGAAAAAACGAGATTTTTATAGATGATAGATTTTGTAGCAATAAAATAAAATAACAATGATAATTATGATAACTTCTAAGGACATATAATGATTTTTTTAAACTTTTATTCTTATACGTAAATCAACTTTGTTTTTGAAAGTTTTTTTGAGGACACTCAAATCGCTCATGGTTGCACAGGACATTCGTTCTGGTCTCTTGCTACGGTAGTTAGCAGCATTGAGAAATTCTGCTCACTTCTTATTGACGTTATTCTGATAAGCTTTAGTGCTTCTTTGAGCTTTTCTGACTTTATTCCTGTTAAAACGTATTTGTTGAAGTCCTCACTAGTAGGTCATCAGATCCTGGTGACCCACCAGCGTTTGCACTCGATCTTTTGCGTCGTTTAAGCGATGCGAGCAATCATCGTGATCTTGCGATTGCGTTATAAGTATAAACATTCTCAATTTCGACATCACAATCAAATCACCAGCATCTTTGTCCTTGATAAAGAAATGCTTTCGCCATATTCTGATACCCTCTCGTCCTTTTTTGCCAATGTGAACGAATATTCCTGCTTCTCGTTAAGGACTCCCGAACGTTAAAATTTGAGCAGACTCACGTTAATTTAGGTATCCTCTATCTTTTTTCTCAAGCTTTTCTAACAAGCGTTCTCCGAAGGTTTTCTGATGAATTCGAAGTTCCTTCAATAAAAATTCCAATGATCCTTCTGTGATGATTTGTCATTTTGTAAAAGTTTCTCTCGTTTTTTCAATTTTTTTTACCTGAAATTTCAAAACGATGTGAAAAGAAAACCTCTACGGTCTGTCTATACTCCGGTAAATAAGTCATTCGAAACAGAGAACAGGGCAATGCTTCCAAGAGGGAAGAGTCCATTTTATTTTTCAAGAAGAAGAAGTCAATTCGATACAGAGGAGTGGGCAATGCTTCTAAGCGGGAGAGTCCAATTAAATTATCAAGAAGAAGTCTTCGATTGATTAACAAGGTCTGAATAGAGGGTTCGAGCGTAAAATTCTTAGAAATCAATTTAAATGTTAAATTCAACGACTTTTTAAATTTTTTTAAAAATCTCGTTTTTGATTATTTCTCGTAATGAAATCTCGGTTTGCCCGTTTGCCGAGAGTAAAACACGTTACATCGTCTCTGTTGTCAATTATGAGTACGAGTTGTATCCATGTCAGAAACCAAAGAATCTGAAGAACTCAGCCTAAAAGTCAGAATAAGAATCGACCAAATAGAGAAAAAAACGTGGGAGAAGAGTTGAAAAACAATTGAATTCAGCAACATTTGGAAAGTGAAAAATAAAAATTTACTGTTTTAAATATTTCTTCGGAACCGACACATCGCCCAAACGGGCTTCTAATTCGAGCGGAGTTTCCTGAATACCATTAAATTTTCCGATTTCCTTGATTCCCGTTGCTCTTTGGTTGTGACGTCAGTGTTAATTTTCTTTAGTTCTCCATAAAAAAAGGCGCAGTGTGTGGGTATATCGACGGCCGCGATGCTTCCGAGAATTAATAATATTTCAAGAAAGTGATCTGGTGCCCCGAAAAACTGTCGGTAACCCAAAAGCAGTTAAAAACATCATCTCTTGATGAATCTCATTTCAAAAGCATTTTTTTCCTTTAAAAACATTTAATCATCATTCAAACAATTCATTCATTTGGTTCATTGCAGTAAAGTGCATTGCCTGTTATTGTAGCTGAAATCCAAATAAATAAATAAATTGCTCCATTGGCATTTGTAGTAACGAACAGGAAACAAGATATTTCATTTTCAATAAAGATGGTGCCGAATATGAAAGCATCATTCTGGAGAAGGTAATCCAAATGTGAGAAGTTGGTAAAGAGACTGCTACATAGCAATGTTAGCCAAATGGACAATGGAACCGAAATAAACATAAACATAACGAGAAGCAAGTTATAATCAGTGCAAGTGAAGGCTTCAAAGAAATGCAAGTATTGTGGCATCAGTCATGAATTCAAGAAGGAACTGTGCCCAGTATTTGGCCTAAATCAGAAAATAAAACAACTTGATTCGTCGGAATCAGGCTGCAGTGAATACGAAGACAAATGATAAATGTGATTTGTTCCAACAGCAACTCAATCTTATCAGCGAATTTGAAGTTCAAAATACAAGATAAACTCGCACAAGTGAAATGTCTGCTGGACCGGAGCTGGCAAACCTAATTGGAAAAAAAAAATTCAAGAACATGTTAAGAGGACAAAAGTCTACCTAGGTAGTCTCGGCAACAACAAAATTGAAACTCTTGGCCAAGATATTAAAGTGATATTGTACCCTCAACTCAATGAAGTCTGGCAAGTTGAAGCTGTTTTTTTACCGAGTTGGACCTTTTTGCTCCATTTCATTCTTCGGTCACCTTCTCACAAATGAAGGCATAAACCAGATCCAGCAAAGCTGGAGCCATTCAGAAAAAGCCAGAGCCAGGTGCCAATAGAGCATTGGAGAGATACATTGGCATAGTAAACTACCTCTCGAAGTTCATTCCTAGGCTGAGTGTTAGGATCACTGAAACATGCTAGGAATTCCAGTGGCTCCCCGGACAATCATCATGCGTTCAAAGCAATTTGTGGGATCCGACCTTACGATGTATTGGGAGTCAAATGTATGAGTCAGTCGGTAATAAATAAAGAAGGTAAAGGACGTCCCCTTTGATCAAATATAACAGGAATTAGTTGGTATCATTATATCACAGATAGCTATTACAGGGATCCTACATTGGTGTTAGCGGTGGGATCTAAAACTGCTAAGGTTTTGGGTAGTATTCAAATATAGATAGGAATAAAAAGAAAATAATAAACCGAGGCTGACGACATGCATCGGAGCTCGAGTGAGGTTTGGACATGATGCCACTCACCAAAGAAGATAATAAAGCGAGGCTAACGATTCGTAGCTCGCGTGAGGATTGGACATGATGCCACTCACAAAAGAAAATAATAAAGCGAGGCTGACGACATGCATCGTAGCTCGCGTGAGGATTGGACATGATGCCACTCACCGAAGATAATAAAGCGAGGCTAACGATATGCATCGCAGCTCGCGTGAGGTTTGGACAGGATGCCACTCACACATCACATAAAGAATTTGGTACATTCGAGTCCCGATATTAGGACGTCTTTTAGATTGATATCGGTTAGAACGGTTTAACCCTAAAAAAACGTGTTGGAAATTTATTCACGAGATTGTTGGGCAGAATTAAGAGGGAATAACAAGGTAAAGATCCATATTTCTGAGAAACGTGTAGAGAAGAGGTAATTTAACCTGTTGGACATTGAAAAGAAAAGAAAAAATAAAGCAAATTGTAGAGTTGGTGTAAAAGAATGTATCGACATATTATTTCAGAGAAATGACATTCTTCCATTCCGCATTCAACCAAAAGAAAGGTGGTAGCATGCTTAACAGCACCAAAGTGCGTCATGTACGAAATGCTTCGGAATAAGGAAGAGCAAGATGCTGATGAAGGTTCAAATGCAATTGTTCTCCCGGATGCAGTTCCCCTACTCGGAGAAAAGGAAAACCTTACATCGGTAATTGCGCAACCGATTAATAATAAGACAGGTGCCCAGAATATAGTTGGATGAACTCTTTAGAGCCGCTTCCTGAAGAAACTGATTGGGGAAAGGCTAGAGCAAATTGGCTTTTTTGGAAGGACAAATGTTTACGTCTACTTGAATTGTCTAATCATCTGAAGACGGAGCACGAAAAGGAAAGTTTTCTCATCGTTCGGGGGGGAAAGTGATTCAAGAAATCAGAAATAAGGATCCGGCTCCAAATGAAAGCGACGTTTTGAATGAATTTGGAGAAATTCCAGTGTTCGGAACCTTCTCAAGCGATGCGATTACCATTATGGCTCAGCTGGAGGAAGCACTCTGCCAGATATTGTGGTGTTTCGAAATATTAAACAATCAGATGATGAATCATTCGCTAAATTTGCATCAAGAATACGTGAAGCGGCATCGCTATGCAATTTTACTAGTCGACAAGAAGAAATCAAGCTGCAAATAATGTCAGGTGCGATACATGGAGAAAAACTGGCCATGCAAAATGTGTTCAAACCAATGACGTTAACAGAATTGGAACAAGTCGGAAATGATTTGGAAGCAACAAAGAAAATGTATGACAAAAAAAAAACGAGAAGAGCCATTGGAGCCAGTATATACGGTGGAAAATTTTTGGTGATCAAAGATGTAATCATCGAAACGGCTATCGTAAGCGTGAACGCAGCACTCCATATTCACGCGTACGATCATCGGCTCACAAATAGGAATGAAAACATTATGATGATAATAAATATGGAAGAGATAAGAGCTGCGGAAAGTGTGGCAAGAAGCATACGCTTCAAGAAAGATGCCCAGCGTTGGGAGCTGAGTATCACAAATGCCGTAAGCTAAATCATTTTGCAGTGATGTGTCATTCAGCAATGGGACGAATTGCGCATTTGAAGGAAGAATTGAAAGTCGAAAATAAGGTAAACATGATCAAAGATCAATCCGATTCAGACAGCTAAGCGCTTGGATTGCATTAGTGGGTAATGTAGGTACGGGTATTGCTCTGAATAATATTGAGAAAAATCTATGTTGGAAATTACTTAGACAATAGAAAGGAATAATAAAGAAAATGCGTACCTAAATAAAAAAAAAAAAAATCTTTTTTCGATTTTATATATAGGATTCCATGTTTTCAAAGCGCGCTTCACTGTCGGACACTGAGAAAAGCATTAACGAAACAATGCCCTGCTCCAAAAAGGATGTTTGGGATGATGATAGTGGTGAACCCAGAAAAAATCTAGAACTGATGAACAAGACGAGATTCAACAACCATCTCAAAACCCATTAGTTCGTCATTCCGGTAGACATACGAAGGTCCCGCAGCGTTTCCACTTACAGCTCTCTCGCGAGGGGGAATAATTCCTGCGAAAGTCGTCGCCGGCGCAGGAGGAGGATGTGGGATCGGACCTTACGATGTATTGGGGTCAAATGTATGAGTCAGTCGGTAATAAATAAAGAAGGTAAAGGACGTCCCCTTTGATCAAATATAACAGAATTAGTTGGTATCATTATATCAACAGATAGCTATTACAGGGATCCTACATTGGTGTTAGCGGTGGGATCTAAATGCTAAAGGTTTTGGGTAGTATTCAAATATAGATAGGAATAAAAAGAAAATAATAAACCGAGGCTGACGACATGCATCGTAGCTCGAGTGAGGTTTGGACATGATGCCACTCACCAAAGAAGATAATAAAGCGAGGCTAACGATTCGTAGCTCGCATGAGGATTGGACATGATGCCACTCACAAAAGAAATAATAAAGCGAGGCTGACGACATGCCTCGTAGCTCGCGTGAGGATTGGACATTATGCCACTCACACAAGAAAATATAAAGCGAGGCTGACGACATGCATCGTAGCTCGCGTGAGGATTGGACATGATGCCACTCACCGAAGATAATAAAGCGAGGCTAACGATATGCATCGCAGCTCGCGTGGTTTGGACAGGATGCCACTCACACAATCACATAAAGAAATTTGGTACATTCGAGTCCCGATATTAGGACGTCTTTTAGATTGATATCGGTTAGAACGGTTTAACCCTAAAAAAACGTGTTGGAAAATTTATTCACGAGATTGTTGGGCAGAATTAAGAGGGAATAACAAAGGTAAAGATCCATATTTCTGAGAAACTTGTAGAGAAAGGTAATTTAACCTGTTGGACATTGAAAAGAAAAGAAAAATAAAGCAAATTGTAGAGTTGGTGTAAAAGAATGTATCGACATATTATTTCAGAGAAATGACATTCTTCCATTCCGCATTCAACCAAAAGAAAGGTGGTAGCATGCTTAACAGCACCAAAGTGCGTCATGTACGAAATGCTTCAGGAATAAGGGAGAGCAAGATGCTGATGAAGGTTCAAATGCAATTGTTCTCCCGGATGCAGTTCCCCTACTCGGAGAAAAGGAAAACCTTACATCGGTAATTGCGCAACCGATTAATAATAAGACAGTGCCCAGAATATTAGTTGGATGACTCTTTAGAGCCGCTTCCTGAAGAACTGATTGGGGAAAGGCTAGAGCAAATTGGCTTTTTTGGAAGGACAAATGTTTACGTCTACTTGAATTGTCTAATCATCTGAAGACGGAGCACGAAAAGGAAAGTTTTCTCATCGTTCGGGGGGGAAAAGTGATTCAAGAAATCAGAAATAAGGATCCGGCTCCAAATGAAAGCGACGTTTTGAATGAATTTGGAGAAATTCCAGTGTTCGGAAACCTTCTCAAGCGATGCGATTACCATTATGGCTCAGCTGGAGGAAGCACTCTGCCAGATATTGTGGTTGTTCGAAATATTAAACAATCAGATGATGAATCATTCGCTAAATTTGCATCAAGAATACGTGAAGCGGCATCGCTATGCAATTTTACTAGTCGACAAGAAATCAAGCTGCAAATAATGTCAGGTGCGATACATGGAGAAAAACTGGCCATGCAAAATGTGTTCAAACCATGACGTTAACAGAATTGGAACAGGTCGGAAATGATTTGGAAGCAACAAGAAAATGTATGACAAAAAGAAAAAACGAGAAGAGCCATTGGAGCCAGTATATACGGTGGAAATTTTTGGTGATCAAAGATGTAATCATCGAAACGGCTATCGTAAGCGTGAACGCAGCACTCCATATTCACGCGTACGATCATCGGCTCACAATAGGAATGAAAACTTATGATGATAATAAATATGGAAGAGATAAGAGCTGCGGAAAGTGTGGCAAGAAGCATACGCTTCAAGAAAGATGCCCAGCGTTGGAGCTGAGTATCACAAATGCCGTAAGCTAAATCATTTTGCAGTAATGTGTCATTCAGCAATGGGACGAATTGCGCATTTGAAGGAGAATTGAAAGTCGAAATAAGGTAAACATGATCAAAGATCATCCGATTCAGACAGCTAACGCTTGGATTGCATTAGTGGGTAATGTAGGTACGGGTATTGCTCTGAATAATATTGAGAAAATCTATGTGAGGGAAATTACTTAGACAATAGAAAGGAAATAATAAAAGATGCGTACCTAAATAAAAAAAAAAAAAATCTTTTTCGATTTTATATATAGGATTCCATGTTTTTCAAAGCGCGCTTCACTGTCGACACTGAAGAGAAGCATTAACGAAACAATGCCCTGCTCCAAAAAGGATGTTTGGGATGATGATAGTGGTGAAACCAGCAGAAAAAATCTAGAACTGATGAACAAGACGAGATTCAACAACCATCTCAAACCCATTAGTTCGTCATTCCGGTAGACATACGAAGGTCCCGCAGCGTTTCCACTTACCTCTCTCGCGAGGGGGAATAATTCCTGCGAAAGTCGTCGCCGGCGCAGGAGGAGGATGTGGGATCGGACCTTACGATGTATTGGGGGTCAAACGTATGAGTCAGTCGGTAATAAATAAAGAAGGTAAAGGACGTCCCCTTTGATCGAATATAACAGGAATTAGTTGGTATCATTATATCAACAGATAGCTATTACAGGGATCCTACACAATTGTGAGCGAAATTGTTACCGACAGACGGTCGAGGTATCCCCAAATGGACAAGCCGAGGTAATCATTCAAGACGACCAGCAATATACTTTGCTTTGCGATCATTGACGCCCACTGAAAAGAGATACTCGCAAATCGAAAAAGATCTCAAACCTTTGTGTTGGTCAATATACACAGGAAACCAATTCACAAGATCACAAAACGACTTCAATCAGTGTTGATGTTCCTTCAAAGATATCGAATCTAGATTGTGCATGTTCCTGGAAAAGAAATGTCCTGACTGATACGCTGTCAAGAGCGCCATTGTTAAAAACTGAAGCGAGTGAGAGTCCATCAATCCTGTTGAGAAAAGGCCGAAGACTTGCCGGTATCTAACGAGACAATTGAAAATATTAAAGAAGAAGCAATAAAAGATCCGATAATGATCAAGATATGAAATAATTGAGAACAGATTGCCAGAGAATATCAAGAAGCTTCAGATGAGCTGAAACAGTACAGAAATGAGCTGCCGTTAAAAGATGGTCCTTTATTCATGGATGGTCGAATGCAAAGACAAGATCACGCCGGAATCGAACCGTGTTTGAATATTGCCAAAGATTCGGTTTTTTGGCCAGGCATCACGGAACAGATCACGGAACCAAGAGAAATTCATAATTGGTCTTATTTGCCTAGAAAGCTCTTCACTTCAAAAGAAGACATGCCACCCAACACCACAATATCCAGGAGAACAAGTATCAGTTGGTTTTTTCGAAGTAACAACTAATGGTTTCAAGAAGGACTACATCATTACGACAAACTACTACTCGGATTATTTCGAATTCGAAGTGCTAAAAAACACAACAGTAGCATCAGCAATAAGCTTCTCAAAGCGGCAATTCAGCCGAATGTGAATTTACAAGAAAGTGACCACTGAGAGAGCAAGAATTCTCATCGGTCATGAATGAAATGATTTAGCACAAAATGGGGCTTCAAGCACAGGTTGTCAACACCTCATCATCAACAGGCCAATGGGAAGGTCGAAGCGGCCGTGAAGGTTGCTAAGAAACTCAACAAATATCAGCTAAAGATAACATGACCTCTGGCTCAATTTGCTGACGCATCGCAACACACCAAAACAAAACATGGTTCTAGTCCAGCACAAAGAATGTTTCGCAAGAAGGACTCGTTGCGAAATCCCAATGGCAACAAGGAAATTGAAACCAAAAGTAAATCAAGGAGTTCCGAATCAATCGAGGTCAATCAGTCGTCGTATGATCCAACTGTCAACCAGTGGTCGCGTGGAAAGATACTGCCCCAAGAAAAATACCAATCGCATTTAGTCGAAGCTGGTGGATCCAGATTCTGTCGCGGCAGGGTGTACATCAGGCCGTATTTCGATATGGACATAAATGAATAACCGAATCAACAGACACAGAACTAAGTCCCGATAGTAGAGCCAGAAAGTGAAGTTCCACTATTTCAGAATTATCAGCGGGATGAAGCAGGAGTATTAATCAGCAACAACAATCAACTCGCCAGCAAGGAACCAAGTACCAGTAGCTCGTCCAAAAAAAGCTCGTCAACTGCCGTTGCGATTTCAAGACTACCATATGTCAACTTCTCCTTAAAAGGGAGGATGTTGTGATGTGACTTCATCGCACAGTCCCCCATGACCTGGTCGTAACCATATGGTCCCCGTATCATCATTCTGGATCATCGAATAAAACACGTTACAACGTCTCTGTAAATTTAATACATAATAAATACTTTATTGACATCCTTGTCATTCATTCGGATTTCAGAACATGGTGACGGAAGTGGTGACCTAGGAGTACGAGTTGTATCCATGTCAGAAATCAAAGAATCTGGCGAATAGTTCGACCCAACCTGAAAATCGGAATAAGAAACGGCCAAAGAGAAAAACATTAAAGTCGTGTTGAAACAAAGTCAGTATTTCGCCATTGAAATCAATAGCGTGTCGAGTGACAGATCATCAAGTAGATTCAACCCAAATGTAAAAGCACCAACAGAGCGAACCTGAAAATTACTGATCCGTCAGATGATAATAGATATATGATTTTTTTTATACTTTTATTCTTATACGTAAATCAACGTTGTTTTTGAAAGTAATTTTTAAGAAACTCAAATCGCTCATGGTTGCACAGGCCATTCGCTCTGGTCTCTTACTACGGTAGTTGCAGCAATTGAGAAATTCTGTTCACTTCTTATTGACGTTCGTCTGATAATCTTTAGTGAAACGTACTTGTTGAAGTCCTCAGCAGTAAGGTCATCAGGATCAGGAACAGCGTTTGCACTCGATCTTTTGCTTTTTCGACGGCTTTGGGACAAAATTCGACGCTGTTCATCGTTTAAGCGATGCGAGCATCATCGTGATCTTGCGATTGTGCGATATAAGTAAAGCATTCTCAATTTCGACATCACAGTCAAAATCATCAGCATCTTTGTCCTTGATAAAGAAATGCTTTCGCCATATTCTGATACCCTCTTCACAGTCTCGTCCTTTTTTGCCAATGTGAACGAATATTTCTGCTTCTCGTCAAGGACTCCTGGAACATTAAGAAATTTGAGCAGACTAGTTCATTTGGTATTCTCTTCTCAAGCTTTTTCTTTGGAGTTAATCAGGAAAAATGTGAAGCGAAACAATGGATTGATGTTAATCGATATCTGTTTCACAAGTTGATCAGGAGGAAGGCCAAACATTAATGAGTATCTAACAGAACTGAAAAAGCATCTCGAGACTGCAAGTACAAGGACAATGGTCGACAAAATTGAAAAACTATTGCTTCGTGATAGATTGGCATTTGTAGTAACGAACAAGGAAACAATACATCTCATTTTCAATAATGATGGTGTGAATGAAAGCATCAGTTTAGATCGAAATATGCGAAGTTGGTGAAGGAACTGCCAGGTAGATGAGCCAAACGGACAATTAACAAAAATAAACATAACGAAAAGCAAGTTATCATCAGTTGAAGGATTCAAAGAAATGCAATCAATGTGGCATCAGTCATGAATTCAAGAAGGAACTGTACATAGCTTTGGAAACTTATTGGAAACGTGTAAAAGGATTTTTGTTGGTCCCGGAACTATGGCCCAAAACGTGCATTTAGATAGACGACATGTAAAACCAGTCATCCAATCGCCAAGAAGAATCCCAATAAGATTCAAAGGCTGCTCAAGAAAGCACTGAATGGTGCGACAAAATGCCTAAACACATCATTGAAGCGCAAAAAAAACTTTAAACTACTAAATTATTAGTGGACTCCATGGAGTGCTTGCGCTAGCGGATGAAATCGTTGTCATTTGAGTGCGAGACAAAAGACAAGGCACGAGAAAATCATGACAACAACTGGAGGCATTGCTGATGCATTTGGACGAGCTAATGCACCCTCAACTCAATCAAGTCTGGCAAGTTGGAGCTGTGCAAAAACTCCATTTCATTCTTCGGTCACTTTCTCACAAATGAAGGCTTTATACCAGATCCAGCAAAGCTGGAGCCATTCAGAAAATGCCAGAGCCAGGTGCCAATAGAGCATTGGAGAGATACATTGCATAGTAAACTACCTCTCGAAGTTCATTCCTAGGCTGAGTGTTAGGATCACTGAAACATGCTAAGGAATTCAGTGGCGTTCAAAGCAATTGTGAGCGAAATTGTTACCGACAGAACGTTGAGGTATCCCCAAATGGACAAGCCGAGGTAATCATTCAAGACGAAAAGCCAATATACTTTGCTTTGCGATCATTGACGCCCTGAAAAGAGATACTCGCAAATGGAAAAAGAACTGATACTTAGCCATTTGCTTCGCCTGTGAACGGTTTTGATCAATTAGTTTATGGTTTTAGTTGAGAAATTCTCGTCAAGTCTGATAACAAGCCTTGTGTTGGTCAACATACACAAGAAACCAAATCATAAGATTCTAATCTTCAAGCGACTCAATCAATCAAGATTTTTATAGATGATAGATTTTGTAGCAATAAAATAAAATAACAATGATAATTATGATAACTTCTAAGGACATATAATGATTTTTTTAAACTTTTATTCTTATACGTATATAAACTTTGTTTTTGAAAGTTTTTTTGAGGACACTCAAATCGCTCATGGTTGCACAGGACTTGCTACGGTAGTTAGCAGCAATTGAGAAATTCTGCTCACTTCTTATTGACGTTATTCTGATAAGCTTAGTGCTTCTTCAAGCTTAGAGAGCTTTTCTGACTTTATTCCTGTTGAAACTTATTTGTTGAAGTCCTCAGTAATAGGTCATCAGATCCTGGTGACCCACCAGCGTTTGCACTCGATCTTTTGCGTCGTTTAAGCGATGCGAGCAATCATCGTGATCTTGCGATTGCATTATAAGTATAAACATTCTCAATTTCGACATCACAATCAAAATCACCAGCATCTTTGTCCTTGGTAAAGAAATGCTTTCGCCATATTCTGATACCCTCTCGTCCATTTTTGCCAATGTGAACGAATATTCCTGCTTCTCGTTAAGGACTTCTGGAACGTTAAGAAATTTGAGCAGACTCACTGTTAATTTAGGTATCCTCTATCTATTTCTCAAGCTTTTCTAACAAGCGTTCTCCGAAGGTTTTCTGATGAATTCGAAGTTCCTTCAATAAAAATTCCAATGCTCCTTCTGTGATGATTTTGTCATTTTGTAAAAGTTTCTCTCGTTTTTCAATTTTTTTTACCTGAAATTTCAAAACGATGTGAAAAGAAAACCTCTACAGTCTGTCTATACTCCGGTAAATAAGTCAATTCGATACAGAGAAGAGGGCAATGCTTCCAAGAGGGAGAGTCCAATTAAATTATCAAGAAGAGTCAATTCGATTGAATAACAAAGTTTTGAATAGAGTTTCGAGCGTAAAATTTTTAGAAATCAATTTGAATCTTAAATTCAACGACTTTTTCAATTTTTTTTTAAAATCTCGTTTTTGATTATTTCTCGTAATGAAATCTCGGTTTGCCCGTTTGCCGAGAGTAAAACACGTTACATCGTCTCTGTAAATTCAACACATAATAAATACTTTATTAAGCATATCGACATCCTTGTCATTCATTCGGATACCAGAACATGGTGACGGAAGTGGCCAATTAGGAGTACGAGTTGTATCCATGTCAGAAACCAAAGAATCTGAAGAACTCAACCTAAAAGTCAGAACAAGAATCGACCAAAGAAAAACAGCGTGGGAGAAGAGTTGAAAAACAATTGAATTCAGCAACATTTGGAAAGTGAAAAAAGAAAAATTTACTGTTTTAAATGTTTCTTCGGAACCGACACATCGTCCAAACGGGCTTCTGATTCGAGCGGAGTTTCCTGAATACCATTAAATTTTCCATTTAATTCTTCACTTAGTTTTCCATCAAAAAAAAGGCGCAATGTGTGGGTATATCGACTGCCGCGATGCTTCCGAGAATTAATAATATTTCAAGAAAGTGATCTGGTGCCCCGAAAAACTGTCGGTAACCCAAAAGCAGTTAAAAACATCATCTTTTGATGAATCTCATTTCAAAAGCATTTTTTCCTTAAAAACATTTAATCATCATTTAAACAATTCATTCATTTTGCTGCATCAAAAGGGCATTGCCTGTTATTGTAGCCGAAATCCAAATAAATAAATTGCTCCATTGGCATTTGGAGTCAAGAACAAGGAAACAAGATATCTCATTTTCAAAAAAGATGGTGCCGAAAATGCAAGCATCATTTTAGAAGGTAATCCAAATGTGAGAAGTTAGTGAAGAGACTGTTATATAGGCATGTTAGCCAAATGGACAATAGAACCGAAATAAACATAACGATAAGCAAGTTATAATCAGTGCAAGTGAAGGCTTCAAATAAATGCAAGTATTGTGGCATCAGTCATGAATTCAAGAAGGAACTGTACATAGCATTTGGAAACTTATTGGAAAAGTGCAAAAGGGTTTTTGTTGGTCCCGGAACTATGGCCGAAAACGTGCATTTAGAGATAGAAGACAATGTAAAACCAGTCATCCAATCGCCAAGACGCTGAACGGTGCGACAAAATTGCCTAAACACAGCATTGAAGCGATCAAAAAACTTTAAAACTCTACGAAATTATTAGTGGACTCCATGGAGTGCATGCGATAGCGGATGAAATCGTTGTCATTTGAAGTAGCGAAATGAAAGACATGGCACGAGAAAACCATGACAACAACTGGAGGCATTGCTGATGCATTTAGGACGAGCAAATTTCACCCTCAACTCAATCAAGTCTGGCAAGTTGGAGCTGTGCAAAAACTCCATTTCATTCTTCGGTCACTTTCTCACAAATGAAGGCTTTATACCAGATCCAGCAAAGCTGGAGCCATTCAGAAAATGCCAGAGCCAGGTGCCAATAGAGCATTGGAGAGATACATTGGCATAGTAAACTACCTCTCGAAGTTCATTCCTAGGCTGAGTGTTAGGATCACTGAAACATGCTAAGGAATTCAAGTGGCGTTCAAAGCAATTGTGAGCGAAATTGTTACCGACAGACGGTTGAAGTATCCCCAAATGGACAAGCCGAGGTAATCATTCAAGACGACCAGCAATATACTTTGCTTCCCGATCATTGACGCCCACTGAAAAGAGATACTCGCAAATCGAAAAAGATCACACACCTTTGCGTTGGTCAATATACACAGGAAACCAATTCACAAGATCACAAAACGACTTCAATCAGTGTTGATGTTCCTTCAAAGATATCGAATCAAGATTGATACGCTGTCAAGAGCGCCATTGTTAAAAACTGAAGCGCGTGAGAGTCACATCAAGCTTGTTGAGAAAAGAGCCGAAGACTTGCCGATATCTAACGAGACAATTGAAAATATTAAAGAAGAAGCAATAAAAGATCCGATAATGATCAAGATATGAAACTAATTGAGAACAGATTGCCAGAGAATATCAAGAAGCTTCCAGATGAGCTGAAACAGTACACAAATACAGAAATGAGCTGTCGTTAAAAGATGGCCTTTTATTCATGGATGGTCGAATGCGAAGACAAAGATCACGCCGGAATCGAACCGTGTTTGAATATTGCCAAAGATTCGGTTTTTTGGCCAGGCATCACGGAACAGATCATGGAACAAAGAGAAATTCATAATTGGTCTTATTTGCCTAGAAAGCTTTCACTTCAAAAGAAGGCAAGCCACCCAACACCACAATATCCAGGAGAACAAGTATCAGTTGGTTTTTTTCGAAGTAACAACTAGTGGTTTCAAGAAGGACTACATCATTACGACAACCACTACTCAGATTATTTCGAATTCGAAGTGCTAAAAAAACACAACAGTAGCATCAGCAATAAGCTTCTCAAAGCAGCAATTCGACAAAATTCGACGCTGTTCATCGTTTAAGCGATGCGAGCAATCATCGTGATTTTGTGATTGCTTTATGGGGCATTCTCAATTTCGACATCACAGTCAAAATCATCAGCATCTTTGTCCTTGATAAAGAATGTTTTCGCCATATTCTGATTCTCTTTACAATCCCGTCCTTTTTTGCCAATGTGAACGTAATATGTCTGCTTCTCGTCAAGGACTCCTGGAACGTAAAGAAATTTGAGCAGACTAGTTAATTTGGTATTCTCTTCTCAAGCTTTTCTTTGGAGTTAATCAGGAAAAATGTGAAGCGAAACAATGGATTGATGTTTAATCGATATCTGTTTCACAAGTATGATCAGGAGGAAGGCCAAACATTAATGAGTATCTAACAGAACTGAAAAAGCATCTCGAGAACTGCAAGTACAAGGACAATGGTCGACAAAATTGAAAAACTATTGCTTCGTGATAGATTGGCATTTGTAGTAACGAACAAGGAAACAATACATCTCATTTTCAATAATGATGGTGTAAATGAAAGCATCAGTTTAGAGAAGGTAATCGAAATATGCGAAGTTGGTGAAGGAACTGCCAGTAGATGAGCCAAATGGACAATTGACCGAATAAAGATAACGAAAAGCAAGTTATCATCAGTGCAAGTGAAGGCTTCAAAGAAATGCAATCAATGTGGCATCAGTCATGAATTCAAGAAGGATCTGTACATAGCATTTGGAAACTTATTGGAAAAGTTCAAAAGGATTTTTGTTGGTCCCGGAACTATGGCCGAAAACGTGCATTTAGAGATAGACGACAATGTAAAACCAGTCATCCAATCGCCAAGAAGAATCCCAATTAAGATTCAAAGGCTGCTCAAGAAAGCACTGAATGGTACGGCAAAATTCCCTAAACACATTGAGCATTGAAGCGCTCAAAAAACTTTAAAACTCTACGAAATTATTAGTGGACTCCATGGAGTGCATGCGCTAGTGGATGAAATCGTTGTCAATTGAAGTAGCGAAACGAAAGACAAGGCACGAGAAAACCATGACAACAACTGGAGGCATTGCTGATGCATTTAGAACGAGCTAATTGCACCCTCAACTCAATCAACTCTGGCAAGTTGGAGCTGTGCAAAAGCTCCATTTCATTCTTCGGTCACCTTCTCACAAATGAAGGCTTTATACCAGATCCAGCAAAGCTGGAGCCATTCAGAAAATGCCAGAGCCAGGTGCCAATAGAGCATTGGAGAGATGCATTGGCATAGTAAACTACCTCTCGAAGTTCATTCCTAGGCTGAGTGTTAGGATCACTGAAACATGCTAAGGAATTCAAGTGGCGTTCAAAGCAATTGTGGGCGAAATTGTTACCGACAGACAGTTGAGGTATCCCAAATGGACAAGCCGAGGTGATCATTCAAAACGCCAGCATATACTTTGCTTCCCGATCATTGACGCCCACTGAAAAGAGATACTCGCAATCGAAAAAGATCACAACCTTTGTGTTGGTTAATATACACAGGAAACCAATTCACAAGATCACAAAACGACTTCAATCAGTGTTGATGTTCCTTCAAAGATATCGAATCTAGATTGTGCATGTTCCTGGAAAAGAAATGTTCCTGACTGATACGCTGTCAAGAGCGCCATTGTTAAAAACTGAAGCGAGTGAGAGTCACATCAATCCTGTTGAGAAAAGGGCCGAAGACTTGCCGGTATCTAACGAGACAATTGAAAATATTAAAGAAGAAGCAATAAAAGATCCGATAATGATCAAGATATGAAATAATTGAGAACAGATTGCCAGAGAATATCAAGAAGCTTCCAGATGAGCTGAAACAGTACAGAAATGAGCTGCCGTTAAAAGATGGTCCTTTATTCATGGATGGTCGAATGCAAAGACAAAGATCACGCCGGAATCGAACCGTGTTTGAATATTGCCAAAGATTCGGTTTTTTGGCCATGCATCACGGAACAGATCACGGAACAAAGAGAAATTCAGAGAGCTTCGAAAGAAGGCAATCAATACAAAGCCACCCAACACCACAATATCCAGGAGAACAAGTATTAGTTGGTTTTTTCGAAGTAACTAATGGTTTCAAGAAGGACTACATCATTACGACAAACCATTACTCAGATTATTTCGAATTCGACGTGCTAAAAAACACAACAGTAGCATCAGCAATAAGCTTCTCAAAGCGGCAATTCAGCCGAATGTGAATTTACAAGAAAGTAACCACTGAGAGAGCAAGAATTCTCATCGGTCATGAATGGAAATAATTTAGCACAAAATGGGGCTTCAAGCACAGGATGTCAACACCTCATCATCAACAGGCCAATGGGAAGGTCGAAGCGGCCGTGAAGGTTGCTAAGAAACTCAAACAAATATCAGCTAAAGATAACAGTGACCTCTGGCTCAATTTGCTTACGCATCGCAACACACCAAAAACGATTGATTCTAGTCCAGCACAAAGAATGTTCGCAAGAAGGACTCGTTGCGAAATCCCAATGGCAACAAGGAAATTGAAACCAAAAGTAAATCAAGGAGTTGCCGAATCAATCGAGGTCAATCAGTCGTCGTATCATCCAACTGTCAACCAGTGGTCGCGTGGAAAGATAATGCCCCAAGAAAAATACCAATCGCATTTAGTCGAAGTTTGTCGATCCAGATACTGTCGCAACAGGGTGTACATCAGGCCGTATTTCGATATGGACATAAATGAACAACCGAATCAACAGACACAGAGCTAAGTCCCGATAGTAGAGCCAGAAAGTGAAGTTCCTCTATTTCAGAATTATCAGCGGGATGAAACAGGAGTATCAACTTCAGCAACAACAATCAACTCGCCAGCCAGGAACCAAGTACCAGTAGCTCGTCCAAAAAAGCTCGTCAACTGCCGTTACGATTTCAAGACTACGATATGTCAACTTCTCCTTAAAAGGGAGGATGTTGTGATGTGACTTCATCGCACAGTCGCCCATGACCAACCTGGTCGTAACCATATGGTCCCCGTATCATCATTCTGGATCATCGAATAAAACACGTTACAACGTCTCTGTAAATTCAATACATAATAATACTTTATTGACATCCTTGTCATTCATTCGGATTTCAGACATGGTGACGGAAGTGGTGACCTAGGAGTACGAGTTATATCCATGTCAGAAATCAAAGAATCTGGAGAATAGTTGACCCAACCTGAAATCGGAATAAGAAACGGCCAAAGAGAAAAACATTAAAGTCCTGGTGAAACAAAGTCAGTATTTCGCCATTGAAATCAATAGCGTGTCGAGTGACAGATCATCAAGTAGATTCAACCCAAATGTAAAAGCACCAACAGAGCTGAACCTGAAAATTACTGATCCGCTTATTGACGATCGTCTGATAATCTTTAGTGAAACGTACTTGTTGAAGTCCTCAGCAGTAAGGTCATCAGGATCAGGAACAGCGTTTGCACTCGATCTTTTGGTTTTCGACGGCTTTGGGACAAAATTCGACGCTGTTCATCGTTTAAGCGATGCGAGCAACCATCGTGATTTTCTGATTGCTTTATGGGGGCATTCTCAATTTCGACATCACAGTCAAAATCATCAGCACCTTTCTCCTTGATAAAGAAATGTTTTCGCCATATTCTGATACCCTCTTTACAATCTCGTCCTTTTTTGCCAATGTGAACGAATATTTCTGCTTCTCGTCAAGGACTCCTGGAACGTTAAGAAATTTGAGCAGACTAGTTAATTTGGTATTCTCTTCTCAAGCTTTTCTTTGGAGTTAATCAGGAAAAATGTGAAGCGAAACAATGGATTGATGCTTAATCGATATCTGTTTCACAAGTATGATCAGCCAAACATTAATGAATATCTAACAAAACTGAAAAAGCATCTCGAGAACTGCAAGAACTCAACTTGCCTAAACACAGCATTGAAGCACTCAAAAAACTTTAAAACTCTACGAAATTATTAGTGGACTCCATGGAGTGCATGCGCTAGCGAATGAAATCGTTGTCATTTGAAGTGACGAAACGAAAGACAAGGCACGAGAAAACCATGGCAACAACTGGAGGCATTGCTGATGCATTTAGAACGAGCTAATTGCACCCTCAACTCAATCAAGTCTGGCAAGTTGAAGCTGTGCAAAAGCTCCATTTCATTCTTCGGTCACCTTCTCACAAATGAAGGCTTTATACCAGATCCAGCAAAGCTGGAGCCATTCAGAAAATGCCAGAGCCAGGTGCCAATAGATCATTGAAGAGATACATTGGCAAGTAACTAACTCTCGAGTTCATTCCTAGGCTGAGTGTTAGGATCACTGAAACATGCTAAGGAATTCAAGTGACGTTCAAGCATTGTGAGCGAAATTGTTACCGACAGAACGTTGAGGTATCCCCAAATGGACAAGCTGAGTAATCAATTCAGACGAAAAGCCAATATACTTTGCTTCGCGATCATTGACGCCCCTTGAAACTTAGCCATTTGCTTCGCCTGTGATCAATTAGTTTATGGTTTTTAGTTGAGAAATTCTCGTCAAGTCTGATCACAAGCCTTTGTGTTGGTCAACATACACAAGAAACCAAATCATAAGATTCTAATCTTCAAGCGACTCAATCAATGCTGATTTTCCTTCAAAGATATCGAATCAAGATTGAGCATGTTCCTGGGAAATAAATTATCCTGTCTGATACGCTGACAAGAGCGCCATTGTTAAAAACTGAAGCGAATGAGAGTCACATCAAGCTTGTTGAGAAAAGAGCCGTAGACTTGCCGATATCTAAGGAAACAATTGAAAATATTAAAGAAGAAGCAATAAAAGATCCGATAATGATCAAAAGAAGAAATTAACTGAGAACAGATTGCCAGAAAATATCAAGAAGCTTGAGCTGAAACAGTATCACAAATACAGAAATGAGCTGTCGTGCTATACTTCTAGAATCTCGGACATTTTAAAATCTCGGTTTTCCTAGACGAGATCTGAAGGCTCCGAGACGAAATCTCGTACGAGACCGAGAAAAAACGAGATTTTTATAGATGATAGATTTTGTAGCAATAAAATAAAATAACAATGATAATTATGATAACTTCTAAGGACATATAATGATTTTTTTTAAACTTTTATTCTTATACGTAAATCAACTTTGTTTTTGAAAGTTTTTTTGAGGACACTCAATCGCTCATGGTTGCACAGAACATTCGTTCGGTCTCTTGCTACGGTAGTTAGCAGCAATTGAGAATTTTGCTCACTTCTTATTGACGTTATTCTGATAAGCTTTAGTGCTTCTTCGAGCTTAGAGAGCTTTTCTGACTTTATTCCTGTTGAAACTTATTTGTTGAAGTCATCAGTAGTAGTCATCAGATCCTGGTGACCCACCAGCGATTGCACTCGATCTTTTGGCGTTGTTTAACGATGCGAGCAATCATCGTGATCTTGCGATTGCATTATAAGTATAAACATTCTCAATTTCGACATCACAATCAAAATCACCAGCATCTTTGTCCTTGATAAAGAAATGCTTTCGCCATATTCTGATACCCTTTCGTTGATTTTTTGCCAATGTGAACGAATATTCCTGCTTCTCGTTAAGGACTCCTGGAACGTTAAGAAATTTGTGCAGACTCATTGTTAATTTAGGTATCCTCTATCTATTTCTCAAGCTTTTCTAACAAGCGTTCTCCGAAGGTTTTCTGATGAATTCGAAGTTCCTTCAATAAAAATTCCAATGATCCTTCTGTGATGATTTTGTCATTTTGTAAAAGTTTCTCTCTGTTTGTAAAAAACCTCTGCAGACAGACCGTCTATACTCCGGTAAATAAGTCAATTCGATACAGAGAAGAGGGCAATGCTTCCAAGAGGGAGAGTCCATTTTAATTTTCAAGAAGAAGAAGTCAATTCGATACAGAGGAGTGGGCAATGCTTCTAAGCGGGAGAGTCCAATTAAATTATCAAGAAGAAGTCATTCGATTGATTAACAAAGGTCTGAATAGAGGGTTCGAGCGTAAAATTCTTAGAAATCAATTTAAATTTTAAATTCAACGACTTTTTCAATTTTTTTTTAAATCTCGTTTTTGATTATTTCTCGTAATGAAATCTCGGTCTGCCCGTTTGCCGTGAGTAAAACACGTTACATCGTCTCTGTAAATTCAACACATAGTAAATACTTTATTAAGCATATCGACATCCTTGTCATTATTTGGATACCAGAACATGGTGACGGAAGTGGCCCATTATGAGTACGAGTTGTATCCATGCCAGAAACCAAAGAATCTGAAGAACTCAACCTAAAGTCAGAATAAGAATCGACCAAATAGAGAAAAATACGTGGGAGAAGAGTTGAAAAACAATTGAATTCAGCAACATTTGGAAAGTGAAAAAGAAAAATTTACTGTTTTAAATATTTCTTCGGAACCGACACATCGCCCAAACGGCTTCTAATTCGAGCGGAGTTTCCTGAATACCATTAAATTTTCCGATCTCCTTGATTCCCGTTGCTCTTTGGTTGCGACGTCAGTGTTAATCTTCCTTAGTTCTCCATCAAAAAAGGCGCAGTGTGTGGGTATATCGACGGCCGCGATGCTTCCGAGAATTAATAATATTTCAAGAAAGTGATCTGTGCCCCGAAAAACTGTCGGTAACCCAAAAGCAGTTAAAAACATCATCTTTTGATGAATCTCATTTCAAAAGCATTTTTTCCTTAAAAACATTTAATCCTCATTCAAAAATTCATTCATTTTGCTGCATCAAAAGGCATTGCCTGTTATTGTAGCCGAATAAGATGGTGCCGAAAATGAAAGCATCATTTTAGATGGTAATCCAAATGTGAGAAGTTGGTGAAGGAACTGCCAGGTAGATGAGCCAAATGGACAATTGAACCGAAATAAAGATAATGAAAAGCAAGTTGTCATCAGTGCAAGTGAAGGCTTCAAAGAAATGCAATCAATGTGGCATCAGTCATGAATTCAAGAAAGAACTGTACTTAGCATTTGGAAACTTATTGGAAAAGTGTAAAAGGATTTTTGTTGGTCCCGGAACTATGGCCGAAAACGTTAATTTAGACATAGACGACAATGTAAAACCAGTCATCCAATCGCCAAGAAGAATCCCAATTAAGATTCAAAGGCTGCTCAAGAAAGCACTGAATGGTGCGACAAAATTGCCTAAACACAGCATTGAAGCGCTCAAAAAACTTTAAACTCTACGAAATTATTAGTGGACTCCATGGAGTGCTTGCGCTAGCGGATGAAATCGTTGTCATTTGAAGTGGCGAAACGAAAGACAAGGCACGAGAAAACCATGACAACAACTGGAGGCATTGCTGATGCATTTAGATCGAGCTAATTGCACCCTCAACTCAATCAAGTCTGGCAAGTTCGAGCTGTGCAAAAGCTCCATTTCATTCTTCGGTCACCTTCTCACAAATGAAGGCTTTATACCAGATCCAGCAAAGCTGGGCCATTCAGAAAAAGCCAGAGCCAGGTGCCAATAGAGCATTGGAGAGATACATTGGCATAGTAAACTACCTCTCGAAGTTCATTCCTAGGCTGAGTGTTAGGATCACTGAAACATGTTAAGGAATTCAAGTGGCGTTCAAAGCAATTGTGAGCGAAATTGTTACCGACAGAACGTTGAGGTATCCCCAAATGGACAAGCCGAGGTAATCATTCAAGACGACCAGCAATATACTTTGCTTCGCGATCATTGACGCCCCCTGAAAAGAGATACTCGCAAATGGAAAAAGAACTGAGCCATTTGCTTCGCCTGTGAATGGTTTGATCAATTAGTTTATGGTTTTTAGTTGAGAAATTCTCGTCAAGTCTGATCACAAGCCTTTGTGTTGGTCACATACACAAGAAACCAAATCATAAGATTCTAATCTTCAAGCGACTCAATCAATGCTGATGTTCCTTCAAAGATATCGAATCAAGATTGTGTCAAGAGCGCCATAATTAAAAACTGAAGTGAATGAGAGTCACATCAAACTTGTTGAGAAAGAGACGTAGACTTGCCGATATCTAACGAGACAATTGGAAATATTAAAGAAGAAGCTATAAAAGATCCGATAATGATCAAGATATAAAACTAATTGAGAACAGATGGCCAGAGAATATCAAGAAGCTTCCAGATGAGCTGAAACAGTACAGAAATGAGCTGTCGTCAGAAGATGGTCTTTTATTCATGGATGGCCGAATGCGAAGACAAAGATCACGCCGGAATCGAACCGTGTTTGAATATTGCCAAAGCTTCGGTTTTTTGGCCAGGCATCACGGAACAGATCACGGAACAAAGAGAAATTCACAATTGGTCTTATTTGCCTGGAAAGCTCTTCACTTCAAAAGAAGGCAATCAATGCAAAGCCACCCAATACCACAATATCCAGGAGAACAAGTATCAGTTGGTTTTTTCGAAGTAACAACTAATGGTTTCAAGAAGGACTACATCATTACGACAAACTACTACTCAGATTATTTCGAATTCGAAGTGCTAAAAAAACACAACAGTAGCATCAGCAATAAGCTTCTCAAAGCGACAATTCAGCCGAATGGGAATTTACAAGAAAGTGACCACTGAGAGAGCAAGAATTCTCATTGGTCATGAATGGAAATAATTTAGCACAAAATGGGGCTTCAAGCACAGTATGTCAACACCTCATCATCAACAGGCCAATGGGAAGGTCGAAGCGGCCGTGAAGGTTGCTAAGAAACTCAGACAAATATCAGCTAAAGATAACAGTGACCTCTGGGTCAATTTGCTGACGCATCGCAACACACCAAAAACGATTGGTTCTAGTCCAGCACAAAGAATGTTCGCAAGAAGGACTCGTTGCGAAATCCCAATGGCAACAAGGAAATTGAAACCAAAAGTAAATCAAGGAGTTGCCGAATCAATCGAGGTCAATCAGACGTCGTATGATCCAACTGTCAACCAGTGGTCGCGTGGAAAGATACTGCCCCAAGGAAAATACCAATCGCATTTAGTCGAAGCTGGTGGATCCAGATTCTGTCGCGGCAGGGTGTACATCAGGCCGTATTTCGATATGGACATAAATGAACAACCGAATCAACAGACACAGAACTAAGTCCCGATAGTAGAGCCAGAAAGTGAAGTTCCACTATTTCAGAATTATCAGCGGGATGAAACAGGAGTATCAACTTCAGCAACAACAATCAACTCGCCAGCCAGGAACCAAGTACCAGTAGCTCGTCCAAAAAGAGCTCGTCAACTGTCGTTACGATTTCAAGACTCGATATGTCAACTTCTCCTTAAAAGGGAGGATGTTGTGATGTGACTTCATCGCACAGTCCCCCATGACCAACCTGGTCGTAACCATATGGTCCCCGTATCATCATTCTGGATCATCGAATAAAACACGTTACAACGTCTCTGTAAATTCAATACATAATAAATACTTTATTGACATCCTTGTCATTCATTCGGATTTCAGAACATGGTGACGGAAGTGGTGTCCTAGGAGTACGAGTTGTATCCATGTCAGAAATCAAAGAATCTGGAGAACAGTTGGACCCAACCTGAAAATCGGAATAAGAAACGGCCAAAGATAAAAACATTAAAGTCGTGGTGAATCAAAGTCAGTATTTCGCCGTTGAAATCAATAGCGTGTCGAGTGACAGATCATCAAGTAGATTCAACCCAAATGTAAAAGCACCACCAGAGCTGAACCTGAAAATTACTGATCCGTCAGATGATAATAGATATATGATTTTTTTTATACTTTTATTCTTATACGTAAATCAACCATTCGTTCTGGTCTCTTGCTACGGTAGTTAGCAGCAATTGAGAATTTCTGCTCACTTCTTATTGACGTTCGTCTGATAATCTTTAGTGAAACGTACTTGTTGAAGTCCTCAGCAGTAAGGTCATCAGGATCAGGAACAGCGTTTGCACTCGATCTTTTGCTTTTCGACGGCTTTGGGACAAAATTCGATGCTGTTCATCGTTTAAGCGATGCGAGCAATCATCGTGATTTTGTGATTGCTTTATGGGGGCATTCTCAATTTCGACATCACAGTCAAAATCATCAGCATCTTTGTCCTTGATAAAGAAATGCTTTCGCCATATTCTGATACCCTCTTTACAATCTCGTCCTTTTTTGCCAATGTGAAGGAATATTTCTGCTTCTCGTCAAGGACTCCTGGAACATTAAGAAATTTGAGCAGACTAGTTCATTTGGTATTCTCTTCTCAAGCGTTTCTTTGGAGTTAATCAGGAAAAATGTGAAGCGAAACAATGGATTGATGTTTAATCGATATCTGTTTCACAAGTATGATCAGGAGGAAGGCCAAACATTAATGAGTATCTAACAGAACTGAAAAAGCATCTCGAGAACTGCAAGTACAAGGACAATGGTCGACAAGCTTGAAAAACAATTGCTTCGTGATAGATTGGCATTTGTAGTAACGAACAAGGAAACAATACATCTCATTTTCAATAATGATGGTGTAAATGATAGCATCAGTTTAGAGAAGGTAATCGAAATATGCGAAGTTGCTGAAGGAACTGCCAGGTAGATGAGCCAAATGGACAATTGAACCGAAATAAAGATAACGGAAAGCAAGTTATCATCAGTGCAAGTGAAGGCTTCAAAGAAATGCAATCAATGTGGCATCAGTCATGAATTCAAGAAGGAACTGTACATAGCATTTGGAAACTTATTGGAAAAGTGCAAAAGGGTTTTTGTTGGTCCCGGAACTATGGCCGAAAACGTGCATTTAGAGATAGAAGACAATGTAAAACCAGTCATCCAATCGCCAAGACGCTGAACGGTGCCTTCAAAATTGCCTAAACACAGCATTGAAGCGATCAAAAAACTTTAAAACTCTACGAAATTATTAGTGGACTCCATGGAGTGCATGCGATAGCGGATGAAATCGTTGTCATTTGAAGTAGCGAAATGAAAGACAAGGCACGAGAAAACCATGACAACAACTGGAGGCATTGCTGATGCATTTAGGACGAGCAAATTTCACCCTCAACTCAATCAAGTCTGGCAAGTTGGAGCTGTGCAAAAACTCCATTTCATTCTTCGGTCACTTTCTCACAAATGAAGGCTTTATACCAGATCCAGCAAAGCTGGAGCCATTCAGAAAATGCCAGAGCCAGGTGCCAATAGAGCATTGGAGAGATACATTGGCATAGTAAACTACCTCTCGAAGTTCATTCCTAGGCTGAGTGTTAGGATCACTGAAACATGCTAAGGAATTCAAGCGGCGTTCAAAGCAATTGTGAGCGAAATTGTTACCGACAGAACGTTGAGGTATCCCCAAATGGACAAGCCGAGGTAATCATTCAAGACGAAAAGCCAATATACTTTGCTTTGCGATCATTGACGCCCCCTGAAAAGAGATACTCGCAAATGGAAAAAGAACTGATACTTAGCCATTTGCTTCGCCTGTGAACGGTTTGATCAATTAGTTTATGGTTTTTAGTTGAGAAATTCTCGTCAAGTCTGATAACAAGCCTTTGTGTTGGTCAACATACACAAGAAACCAAATCATAAGATTCTAATCTTCAAGCGACTCAATCAATCAAGATTTTTATAGATGATAGATTTTGTAGCAATAAAATAAAATAACAATGATAATTATGATAACTTCTAAGGACATATAATGATTTTTTTTTAACTTTTATTCTTATACGTAAATCAACTTTGTTTCTGAAAGTTTTTTTAAGGACACTCAAATCGCTCATGGTTGCACAGGACATTCGTTCTGGTCTCTTGCTACGGTAGTTAGCAGCAATTGAGAAATTCTGCTCACTTCTTATTGACGTTATTCTGATAAGCTTTAGTGCTTCTTCGAGCTTAGAGAGCTTTTCTGACTTTATTCCTGTTAAAACGTATTTGTTGAAGTAATAAGGTCATCAGTAGTAAGGTCATCAGGATCACCAGCGTTTGCACTCGATCTTTTGCGTCGTTTAAGCGATGCGAGCAATCATCGTGATCTTGCGATTGCGTTATGGGGACATTCTCAATTTCGACATCACAATCAAAATCACCAGCATCTTTGTCCTTGATAAAGAAATGCTTTCGCCATATTCTTTACAATCCCTTTTTTGCCAATGTGAACGAATATTCCTGCTTTTCGTTAAGGACTCCTGGAACGTTAATCTCTAATCCTGAGCAGACTCACTGTTAATTTAGGTATCTCGATCTATTTCTCAAGCTTTTCTAACAAGCGTTCTCCGAATGTTTTCTGATGAATTCGAAGTTCCTTCAATAAAAATTCCTTTGCTCCTTCTGTGATGATTTTGTCATTTTGTAAACGTTTCTCTCGCAACCCTTTTCATGGTCAGTGCTACCAAAATTCATAATTTTGATAATCCAAACATTTTGTAAAATTTTTTTCAATTTTTTTTACCTCAAATTTCAAAACGATGTGAACAGAAAACCTCTACTCCGGTATGCCTACCGTCTATGCTCCGGTAAATAAGTCAATTCGATACAGAGAAGTTGCCCATGCATGAATAGAGTTTCGAGCATAAAATTCTTAGAAATCAATTTGAATCTTAAATTCAACGACTTTTTCAATTTTTTTCAAAATCTCGTTTTTGATTATTTCTCGTAATGAAATCTCGGTTTGCCCGTTTGCCGAGAGTAAAACACGTAACATCGTCTCTGTAAATTCAACACATAATAAATACTTTATCAAGCATATCGACATCCTTGTCATTCATTCGGATACCAGAACATGGTGATGGAAGTGGCCAATTAGGAGTACGAGTTGTATCCATGTCAGAAACCAAAGAATCTGAAGAACTCAACCTAAAACAGAATAAGAATCGACCAAAGAGAACTTAGAGGACAAGCAAATTTCAAGTTGCAACGCTGTTGAACACTATTGGACCGTCTGCGTTTGCATTCTACATGTCGCTCGAAAAACCAGAAGCAACTGGAAACACCATTATCGGTGAAATTTTGGAGTTAATCAGGAATAATGTGAAGCGAAACAACGGATTGATGTTTAATCGATATCAGTTTCACAAGTATGATCAGGAAGAAGACCAAACATTAATGAGTATATAATAGAACCGAAAAAGCATTCGAGAACTGAAGGACAAGGACAATGACTCTGTCGGCAAGCTTGAAAAACAATTGAATTCAGCAACCTTTGGAAAGTGAAAAAATAAAAATTTTCTGTTTTAAATGAATTTAAAACTTTGAATATCGTGAAGACACTTAACATCTTGTTCTTGGTTTTTTTATACACTTTTTGTATGTCTTCAATTTTTAAATTTTTATTTAATGCATTTTCGACCTTCTTTTTCTAGGTCATCTTCAGAATGAATTTCAAACAATTAAGAATTTAATTATGGATTTATCCAATTATGGATTGCTCATGGCTCAATAATAAAATAATAATAATAATAAGAATTTAATATTGATTGCTTTGATTGCAAAATTTGTACAAAATTGACGGTGAATTTCCATAAATTTGTTCATTTAGTAAATTTTGGTTCCGGTAGAGGTGTAAATAGCATGACTCAAATGCATCTAGCTTCCATTGGTGGTTTACTTCTTTTAAAATTTCACCTTCTCGAATTAAATGTCCTTCCATTATAACATGATATGCCATTGCAGATTTTTGATCGGCTGGTCTTGTGCAATCATGCATGTGTTCATCATATCGCTTTTTGAAAGGACGTATTGTCTGTCCAATATAAATTTTCGGGCAATCCTTACATGTTAGCTTGTAAATTCCTGATTTTTGATCCACTTTTTTGTCTCGATCTTTTGTATTCCCTAATTCCACCAAAAAACCCACCCTTGATGGACATTGTTGTGAACATAGAATCGAGTTTGAAGTATAACCATCCTTCGAGAACTGATGTTGATACAATCAAGGAGTTAATTAAAAGTCAAAGATGTTTATTATCTGAATTTTGACAAAGGAGAAGGTGTGGCAATAATGAAAAAATGCGATTACGATTCAAAGATGTTGGATGCAATATGTGAAGGTCCATTTACTGAACTTAAAATTGATGGAAGATGGAAAGATTATTCCCCTTTGAATAAAATGATAACGCAAGTTACAACAGTTCTGAAAACTATGGTTAAGGATCACAAAATGAGTAAAAGACAAATGTTATCTCTCATTGTTCCCAATCCCAAAATGGCAATTGCTTATGGTGTCCCTAAAGTGCATAAGAGAGATAATAAGATGCGTATCATTATAAGATATTCCCAGTCTCCAACCGAAAAAGTTTCAAAGTGGGTTCAAATTTAAAAAATTTAATTGTCCGCAAGGATTTGCTATTAAAAATTCTATTGAACTTTGTGAAAAGTTGAAGAATGTTGAAATTGAAGAAGAGGAGGTGATGATATCTTTTGATGTTTCATCTATGTTTCCAAGCATTCCGCTTGAAGAAGCATATAAGCAAATAAAAGCATTCCTATTGTCTAAGAATCTGACGCCCGATGAAATACATATCCTTTACTCACTGTTGAAGATGTCTATGGAACAAAAATATTTTCAGTTTAGAGACAAAATCTATGAACAAGTTTCTGGCGTCGCCATTGGAAATGCATTGTCTTGCTTGATTTCTGAATTTTATATGTTTCCCGAAGTTTTATTGCCGTTATGTAGACGATAGCCTTGGCATCATGAAGAAAGAACATGTTCCTGAATTTTGGAGTGAATTAAATAAGGTTCATAATTCAATGAAGTTTACTATGGAAATGGAGCAGAATGGAAGACTTCCATATCTAGATTTGCTTTTAATAAGAAAAGGAAGAAAAATTGATTTTGAAATATATAGGAAGCCAACAAACACAAATTTACTTATTCAAGAAAATTATTTTCACTCTAACCAACACAAAACGTAGGCAATTCATTCAATGGTACACCGTCTTCTAAATATTCCATTAAGCCCTCATGCTTATATCAAAGAATATTCAACAATTTTGAAAATTGCTCAATCAAATGGTTTCTCTGAAGAATTAGTAAACAAGATACTGAAAAATCATCAGAAAAAGAAAAACTTACAAGAAATCACAACTCTGACACCCTTAAATTGGAGCAAAAGGGATTCTCCAAAATTCATATCGGTTCCTTTTTGTGGAGAAATCGGAAAATATTTAAAACGATCACTCAAAATGCATGGGATAATTATGTCGTTTTCAAATCCTGGAAAACTTAGTGATTTATTAGGGAATACAAAAGATCGAGACAAAAAAGTGGATCAAAAATCAGGAATTTACAAGCTAACATGTAAGGATTGCCCGAAAATTTATATTGGACAGACAAAATGTCCTTTCAAAAAACGATATGATGAACACATGCATGATTGCACAAGACCAGCCGATCAAAAATCTGCAATGGCATATCATGTTATAATGGAAGGACATTCAATTCGAGAAGGTGAAATTTTAAAAGAAGTAAACCACCAATGGAAGCTAGATGCATTTGAGTCATGCTATTTACACCTCTACCGGAACCAAAATTTACTAAATGAACAAATTTATGGAAATTCACCGTCAATTTTGTACAAATTTTGCAATCAAAGCAATCAATATTAAATTCTTAATTGTTTGAAATTCATTCTGAAGATGACCTAGAAAAAGAAGGTCGAAAATGCATTAAATAAAAATTTAAAAATTGAAGACATAAAAAAAGTGTATAAAAAAAAAAACAAGAACAAGCTGTTTTAAATATTTCTTCGGAACTGAGACATCGCCCAAACGGGCTTTTGATTCAAGTGGAGTTTCAGTGATAATCTTCCTTAGTTCTCCATCAAAAAGAGGTGCAATGTGAGGGTATATCAACGGCCGCGATGCTTCCGAGAATTGATAATATTTCAAGAAAGTGATCTGGTGCCCCGAAAAACTGTCGGTAACCCAAAAGCAGTTAAAAACATCATCTCTTGATGAATCTCATTTCAAAAGCATGTTTTCCTTAAAAACATTTAATCATCATTCCAATAATTCATTCATTATGCTGCATCAAAAGGGCATTGCCTGTTATTGTAGCCGAAATCCAAATAAATAAATAAATTGCTCCGTGATAGATTGGCATTTGGAGTCAAGAACAAGGAAATAAGATATCTCATTTTCAATAAAGACGGTACCGAATATGAAAGCATCATTCTGGAGAAGGTAATCCAAATGTGAGAAGTTGGTAAAGAGACTGCTACATAGGAATGTTAGCCAAATGGACAATGGAACCGAAATAAACATAAACATAACGAAAAGCAAGTTATAATCAGTGCAAGTGAAGGCTTCAAAGAAATGCAAGTATTGTGGCATCAGTCATGAATTCAAGAAGGAACTGTGCCCAGTATTTGGCCAGTAACAGCAACTCAATCTTATTAGCGAATTTGAAGTTCAAAATACAAGATAAACTCCCACAAGTGAAATGTCAGCTGGACCGGAGCTGGCAAACCTAATTGGAAAAAAAAATTTCAAGAACATGTTAAGAGGACAAAAGTCTACATAGTCTCGGCAACAACAAAATTGAAACTCTTGGCCAAGTGATATTAAAGTGTATCGTGAGTAAAGAATGACATAAAATAACATTCCAGGTAGTGAAACATGATCGCATTCCACTTATTGGATATGATGACTGTCTTCGATTAGGCAGCACTTTGAAGCTGAAGAAAGTCGAAAGACCAATGTATGAGTGTACCAATAAAGACAGAAAACTTATTGGAAAAGTGCAAAAGGGTTTTTGTTGGTCTCAGAAAAATGGCCGAAAACGTGCATTTAGAGATAGAAGACAATGTAAAACCAGTCATCCAACCGGCAAGAGGAATACTCTACGAAATTATTAATGGACTCCGTGGAGCCAAGAAGCTCCAAGAAGCTTAGAACGAGAAAATTGTACCCTCAACTCAATGAAGTCTGGCAAGTTGGAAGCTGGTAAAAAGCTCCATTTCATTCTTCGGTCACCTTCTCACAAATGAAGGCATAAAACCAGATCCAGCAAAGCTGGAGCCATTCAGAAAATGCCAGAGCCAGATGACAAAAAGCATTGGAGAGATACATTGGCATGGTAAACTACCTCTCAAAGTTCATTCCTAGGCTGAGTGCTAAGATCACTGTAGATAGATAGTTAGTTAGGGCGGCTGATTCGATAGCCGATGGCACCTCGACCCGGAGATCTATTGTACCTCCCATGTACCCTTAGCTTAAAGGGTGTCTGTAAACTCTGGTATGTCCAGGTCCTTTATGAAATTGATTAACTTCTGTAGTTTAACTTTGTGAACATGGTTAATGTCCACATTGCTACTGTTGAAGTGTTTTTGTCGAGTTGAATTCATGGATTTACAATTACAGAGAATGTGTTCAATTGTTTCGTTTGCCTCATTACAGAATCTGCAATTAGGATCTGTTGCAACCTTTTTGTTAAACAGATGATACCGTAGGCGACAGTGGCCTGTTAGTATGCCTGTCAGTATACTTAGGTTTCGACGATTCATACTGAGGGCATCCTCAGTACGTTTTTCATCTATTGTCTTGATGAAGTTTTTTGAAATCCTCATTTCTTTTTGTTCTTCCCAGTATTTCAGGTGTTCTTCTTTACCCACTTTACCAAGTGTACCACTTTTTTCTTTATGACTGACTCATTCAGTGGTAACGTAACGGCTATCTCTGCCGTCACTCTCTGTCACTGTGGCCACATAAGCACCACTTTGTTTTTTGTACCGATTTCTTTTAGCTTATTTAGGCAGTTTAGCACGGTTTTACTTTTTATCTTAGTTGATTGAAGAGCTTTCAGTGCTGCTTGACTGTCACTTAGTACGTAACACTGTAAGATCACTGTAACATGCTAAGGACTTCCAGTGGCTCCCGGACAATAATCATGCGTTCAAAGCAATTGTGAGCGAAATTGTTACCGACAGACGGTTGAGGTATCCGTATGGACAAGCCGAGGTAATCATTCAAGACGACCAGCAATATACTTTGCTTCCCGATCATTGACGCCCACTGAAAAGAGATACTCGCAAATCGAAAAAGATCACAAACCTTTGTGTTGGTCAATATACACAGGAAACCAATTCATAAGATCACAAAACGACTTCAATCAGTGTTGATGTTCCTTCAAAGATATCGAATCAAGATTGTGCATGTTCCTGGAAAAGAAATGGTCCTGTCTGATACGCTGTCATGAGCGCCATTGTTAAAAACTGAAGCGAGTGAGAGTCACATCAAGCTTGTTGAGAAAAGAGCCGAAGACTTGCCGATATCTTACGAGAGAATGGAAAACATTAAAGAAGAAGCAACAAAAGATCCGATAATGATCAAGATATGAAACTAATTGACAAAATTCGACGCTGTTCATCGTTTAAGCGATGCGAGCAATCATCGTGATTTTGTGATTGCTTTATGGGGTCATTCTCAATTTCGACATCACAGTCAAAATCGTCAGCATCTTTGTCCTTGATAAAGAAATGCTTTCGCTGGACTCCTGGAACGTTAAGAAATTTGAGCAGACTAGTTAATTTAGGTATTCTCTTCTCAAGCTTTTCTAACAAGCGTTCTCCGAAGGTTTTCTGATGAATTCTGTGATGATTTTGTCATTTTGTGAAAGTTTCTCTCGCAACTCTTTTCATGGTCAGTGCTACCAAAATTCATAATTTTGATAATCCAAACCTTTCGTTTCTAAAATTTTCTAGTTTTTTTTGCCTGAAATTTCAAAACGATGTGAACAGAAAACCTCTACTCTATTGGTCTGTCTATGCTCAGAAAAATAAGTCAATTAGATACAAAGGAGTGGGCAATGTTTCCAAGCTCCCGCTTGGAGTCCAATTAAATTTTCAAGAAGAAGTTGATTGAATAATTTGAATAGAGGTTCGAGCGTAAAATTCTTAGAAATCAATTTGAATTTTAAATTCAACGACTTTTTCGATTTTTTTTTAAATCTCGTTTTTGAATATTTCTCGTAATGAAATCTCGGTTTGCCCGTTTGCCGAGAGTAAAACACGTTACACCGTCTCTGTAAATTCATTACATAATAAATATATAAAGCGTATTGACATCCTTGACATTCATTCACCAGAACATGGTGACGGAAAAATAATCTGAATAAAAATCGACCAAAGAGAAACAGCGTGGGAGAAGAGTCAGCATTTTATCAAGTAGAGATGTCGAAAAAATGAAATCCGTCAGAAATTCTAAGAATTTTCGAGGCTATGTTCAAAAATTACAGCGTGACATAAATGTTGAACTTAGAGGACAACACATTTCAAGTTGTAACGCTGTTTAACACTATTGGACCGTCTGCGTTAGCATTCTACACGTCGCTCGAAAAACCACAAGCAAGTGAAAACACCATTATTGATGATATTTTGGAGTTAATCAGGAAAAATGTGAAGCGAAACAACGGACTCGGAATCGATATCGACAACGGAATCGATATCAGTTTCACAAGTATGATCACTCCGAGGTAATCATTCAAGACGACCAGCAATATACTTTGCTTCGCGATCATTGACGCCCACTGAAAAGAGATACTCGCAAATCGAAAAAAATCACAAACATTTGTGTTGGTCAGCATACACAAGATCACAAAACGACTTTAATCAGTGTTGATGTTCCTTCAAAGATATCGAATCAAGATTGTGCATGTTCCTGGAAGAGAAATGGTCCTGTCTGATACGCTGTCAAGAGCGCCATTGTTAAAAACTGAAGCGAATGGTCACATCAAGCTTGTTGAGAAAAGAGCCGAAGGCTTGCCGATATCTGACGAGAGAATTGAAAATATTAAAGAAGAAGCTATAAAAGGTCCGACAATGGTTAAGATGATGAAATTAATTGGGAATGGATGGCCAGAGAATATCAAGAAGTTTCCAGATGAGCTGAGATATTATCACAAATACAGAAATGAGCTGCCGTGCTATACTTCTAGAATCTCAAACATTTTAAAATCTCGGTTTTCCGAAACGAGATCTGAAGGCTCCGAGACGAAATCTCGTACGAGACCGAGAAAAAACGAGATTTTTATAAATTATAGATTTTGTAAAAATAAAATAAAAATGATAATTACGTAATAGATATAATGATTTTTTTAAACTTTTATTCTTATACGTAAATCAGCGTTGTTTTTGAAAGTAACTTTTAAGGACACTCAAATCGATCATGGTTGCACAGGCCATTCGTTCTGGTCTCTTGCTACGTTAGTTAGCAGCAATTGAGAAATTCTGCTCACTTCTTATTGACGTTATTCTGATAAGCTTTAGAGCTTCTTCGAGCTTTGAGAGTTTTTCTGACTTTATTCCTGTTGAAACGTATTTGTTGAAGTCCTCAGCAGTAAGGTCATCAGGATCAGGAACAGCGTTTGCATTCGATCTTTGGGACAAAATTCGATGTTGTTCATCGTTTAAGCGATGCGAGAAATCATCGTGATTGCTTTATGGGGACATTCTCAATTGCGACATCACAGTCAAAATCACCACCATCTTTGTCCTTGATAAAGAAATGCTTTCGCCATATTCTGATTCCCTCTTTAACGATCTCGTCTTTTTAGCCAACGTGAACGGATATTTCTCCTCATCGTTAAGGACTTCTGGATCGTTAAGAAATTTGAGCAGACTCCCTGCTAATTTAGGTATTTTCTTCTCGATCTATTTGAGAAATAGAAAGCTTGAGAAGCTTTCCTAACAGACGTTCTCTGAAGGATTTATGATGCAGTCGCAGTTCCTTCAACAAAAATTCCAATGCTCCTTCTGTGATGATTTTGTCATTTTGTAAAAGTTTCTCTCGCAACTCTTTCCATGTTCAGTGCTGCCAAAATTCATAATTTTGATAATCCAAACATTTTGTAAAAAAATTTTTATAGTTTGTTACCTGAAATTTTACAGCGATGTGAACAGAAAACCTCTACGGTCTGTCTATACTCCGGTAAATGATTCAATTCGATTAAATAACAAAGGTTTGAATAGAGGTTGTTCTTTGTTCGAGTGTAAATAAATAAATTCTTAGAAATCAATTTGAATCTTAAATTCAACGATCTTTTATCGATCTTTTTTAAAATCTCGTTTTTGAATATTTCTCGTAATGAAATCTCGGTTTGCCGAGAGTAAAACACGTTACATCGTCTATGTAAATTCGATACATAATAAATACTTTATTAAGCATATTGACATCCTTGTCATTCATTCACCAGAACATGGTGACGGAAGTGGTCAACTAGGAGAATGCCATGTCAGAAATCAAAGAATCTGAAGAATAGTTGGACCCAACCTGAAAATCAGAATAAAAATCGACCAAAGAGAAACAGCGTGGGAGAAGAGTCGGCATTTTATCAAGTAGAGATGACGACCAGATTCAATCCGTCAGAAATTCTAAGAATTTTCGATGCTACGTTCAAAAATTACAGCGTGACATCAATGTTGAACTTAGAGGACAACAAATTTCAAGTTGCAGCGCTGTTGAATACTATTGGACCGTCTGCGTTTTCACTCTACATGTCGCTCGAAAAACCAGAAGCAACTGAAAACACGATTATCGATAATATTTTGGAGTTAATCAGGAAAAATGTGAAGCGAAACAACGGATTGATGTTTAATCGATATCTGTTTCACAAGTATGATCAGGAGGAAGGCCAAACATTAATGAGTATCTAACAGAACTGAAAAAGCATCTCGAGAACTGCAAGTACAAGGACAATGGTCGACAAGCTTGAAAAACAATTGCTTCGTGATAGATTGGCATTTGTAGTAACGAACAAGGAAACAATACATCTCATTTTCAATAATGATGGTGTAAATGAAAGCATCAGTTTAGAGAAGGTAATCGAAATATGCGAAGTTGGTGAAGGAACTGCCAGGTAGATGAGCCAAATGGACAATTGAACCGAAATAAACATAATGAAAAGCAAGTTATCATCAGTGCAAGTGAAGGCTTCAAAGAAATGCAATCAATGTGGCATCAGTCATGAATTCAAGCAGGAACTGTACTTAGCATTTGGAAACTTAATGGAAAAGTCCAAAAAGATTTTTGTTGGTCCCGGAACTATGGCCGAAAACGTGCATTTAGAGATAGACGACAATGTAAAACCAGTCATCCAGTCGCCAAGAAGAATCCCAATTAGGACTCAAAGGCTGCTCAAGAAAGCACTGAATGGTGCGGCAAAATTGCCTAAACACAGCATTGAAGCGCTCAAAAACTTTAAAATTCTACGAAATTATTAGTGGACTCCATGGAGAGCATGCGCTAGCGGATGAAATCGTTGTCATTTGAAGTGGCGAAACGAAAGACAAGGCACGAGAAAACCATGACAACAACTGGAGGCATTGCTGATGCATTTAGAACGAGCTAATTGCACCCTCAACTCAATCAAGTCTGGCAAGTTGGAGCTGTGCAAAAGCTCCATTTCATTCTTCGGTCTCCTTCTCACAAATGAAGGCATAAAACCAGATCCAGCAAAGCTGGAGCCATTCAGAAAATGCCAGAGCCAGATGACAAAAGAGCATTGGAGAGATACATTGGCATGGTAAACTACCTCTCAAAGTTCATTCCTGGGCTGAGTGCTAAGATCACTGTAGATAGATAGTTAGTTAGGGCGGCTGATTCGATAGCCGATGGCACCTCGACCCGGAGATCTATTGTACCTCCCATGTACCCTTAGCTTAAAGGGTGTCTGCAAACTCTGGTATGTCCAGGTCTTTCATGAAATTGATTAACTTCTGTAGTTTAACTTTGTGAACATGGTTAATGTCCACATTGCTACTGTTGAAGTGTTTTTGTCGAGTTGAATTCATGGATTTACAATTACAGAGAATGTGTTCAATTGTTTCGTTTGCCTCATTACAGAATCTGCAATTAGGATCTGTTGAAACCTTTTTGTTAAACAGATGATACCGTAGGCGACAGTGGCCTGTTAGTATGCCTGTCAGTATACTTAGGTTTCGACGATTCATACTGAGGGCATCCTCAGTACGTTTTTCATCTATTGTCTTGATGAAGATCTTTGAAATCCTCATTTCTTTTTGTTCTTCCCAGTATTTCAGGTGTTCTTCTTTACCCAGTGTACCACTTTTTTCTTTATGACTGACTCATTCAGTGGTAACGTAACGGCTATCTCTGCCGTCACTCTCTGTCACTTTGGCCCGGTATCCACATAAGCACCACTTTGTTTTTTGTACCGATTTCTTTTAGCTTATTTAGGCAGTTGAGCACGGTTTTACTTTTTATCTTAGTTGATTGAAGAGCTTTCAGTGCTGCTTGACTGTCACTTATTACGTAACACTGTAAGATCACTGTAACATGCTAAGGAATTCCAGTGGCTCCCGGACAATCATCATGCGTTCAAAGCAATTGTGAGCGAAATTGTTACCGACAGACGGTTGAGGTATCCGTATGGACAAGCCGAGGTAATCATTCAAGACGGCCAGCAATATACTTTGCTTCCGATTCGATCATAGACGCCCACTGAAAAGAGATACTCGCAAATCGAAAAAGATCACAAACCTTTGTGTTGGTCAATATACACAGGAAACCAATTCACAAGATCACAAAACGACTTCAATCAGTGTTGATGTTCCTTCAAAGATATCGAATCAAGATTGTGCATGTTCCTGGAAAAGAAATGGTCCTGTCTGATACGCTGTCAAGAGCGCCATTGTTAAAAACTGAAGCGAATGGTCACATCAAGCTTGTTGAGAAAAGAGCCGAAGGCTTGCCGATTTCTGACAAGAGAATTGAAAATATTAAAGAAGAAGCTATAAAAGGTCCGACAATGGTTAAGATGATGAAATTAATTGGGAATGGATGGCCAGAGAATATCAAAAAGTTTCCAGATGAGCTGAGATATTATCACAAATACAGAAATGAGCTGCCGTGCTATACTTCTAGAATCTCAAACATTTTAAAATCTCGGTTTTCCGAAACGAGATCTGAAGGCTCCGAGACGAAATCTCGTACGAGACCGAGAAAAAACGAGATTTTTATAAATTATAGATTTTGCAAAAATAAAAGTGAAATGTCAGCTGGACCGGAGCTGGCAAACCTAATTGGAAAAAAAAATTTCAAGAACATGGTAAGAGGACAAAAGTCTACCTAGTCTCGGCAACAACAAAATTGAAACTCTTAGCCAAGTGATATTAAAGTGTATCGTGAGTAAAGAATGACATAAAATAACATTCCAGGTAGTGAAACATGATCGCATTCCACTTATTGGATATGATGACTGTCTTCGATTAGGCAGCACTTTGAAGTATGAGTGTACCAATAAAGACAGAAAACTTATTGGAAAAGTGCAAAAGGGTTTTTGTTGGTCTCAGAAAAATGGCCGAAAACGTGCATTTAGAGATAGAAGACAATGTAAAACCAGTCATTCAATCGCCAAGAGGAATACTCTACGAAATTATTAATGGACTCCGTGGAGCCAAGAAGCTCCATGAAGCTTAGAACGAGAAAATTGTACCCTCAACTCAATGAAGTCTGGCAAGTTGAAGCTGGTAAAAGCTCCATTTCATTCTTCGGTTACCTTCTCACAAATGAAGGCATAAAACCAGATCCAGCAAAGCTGGAGCCATTCAGAAAATGCCAGAGCCAGATGACAAAAGAGCATTGGAGAGATACATTGCATGGTAAACTACCTCTCGAAGTTCATTCCTAGGCTGAGTGCTAAGATCACTGTAGATAGATAGTTAGTTAGGGCGGCTGATTCGATAGCCGATGGCACCTCGACCCGGAGATCTATTGTACCTCCCATGTACCCTTAGCTTAAAGGGTGTCTGTAAACTCTGGTATGTCCAGGTCTTTCATGAAATTTATTAACTTCTGTAGTTTAACTTTGTGAACATGGTTAATGTCCACATTGCTACTGTTGAAGTGTTTTTGTCGAGTTGAATTCATGGATTTACAATTACAGAGAATGTGTTCAATTGTTTCGTTTGCCTCATTACAGAATCTGCAATTAGGATCTGTTGCAACCTTTTTGTTGAACAGATGATACCGTAGGCGACAGTGGCCTGTTAGTATGCCTGTCAGTATACTTAGGTTTCGACGATTCATACTGAGGGCATCCTCAGTACGTTTTTCATCTATTGTCTTGATGAAGATCTTTGAAATCCTCATTTCGTTTTGTTCTTCCCAGTATTTCAGGTGTTCTTCTTTACCCAGTGTGCCACATTTTTCTTTATGACTGACTCATACAGTGGTAACGTAAAGGCTGTCTCTGCCGTCACTCTCTGTCATTGTGGCCCGGTATCCACATAAGCACCACTTTGTTTTTTGTACCGATTTCTTTTAGCTTATTTAGGCAGTTGAGCACGGTTTTACTTTTTATCTTAGTTGATTGAAGAGCTTTCAGTGCTGCTTGACAGTCACTTAGTACGTAACACTGTAAGATCACTGTAACATGCTAAGGAATTCCAGTGGCTCCCGGAAAATCATCATGCGTTCAAAGCAATTGTGAGCGAAATTGTTACCGACAGACGGTTGAGGTATTCCCAAATGGACAAGCCGAGGTAATCATTCAAGACGACCAGCAATATACTTTGCTTCCCGATCATTGACGCCCACTGAAAAGAGATACTCGCAAATCGAAAAAGATCTCAAACTTTGTGTTGGTCAATATACACAGGAAACCAATTCACAAGATCACAAAACGACTTCAATCAGTGTTGATGTTCCTTCAAAGATATCGAATCAAGATTGTGCATGTTCCTGGAAAAGAAATGGTCCTGTCTGATACGCTGTCAAGAGCGCCATTGTTAAAAACTGAAGCGAGTGAGAGTCACATCAAGCTTGTTGAGAAAAAAGCCGAAGACTTGCCGATATCTAACGAGACAATTGAAAATATTAAAGAAGAAGCAATAAAAGATCCGATAATGATCAAGATATGAAACTAATTGACAAAATTCGACGCTGTTCATCGTTTAAGCGATGCGAGCAATCATCGTGATTTTGTGATTGCTTTATGGGGTCATTCTCAATTTCGACATCACAGTCAAAATCGTCATCATCTTTGTCCTTGATAAAGAAATGCTTTCGCCATATTCTGATACCCTCTTTACAATCTCGTCAAAGGACTCCTGGAACGTTAAGAAATTTGAGCAGACTAGTTAATTTAGGTATTCTCTTCTCAAGCTTTTCTAACAAGCGTTCTCCGAAGGTTTTCTGATGAATTCTGTGATGATTTTGTCATTTTGTGAAAGTTTCTCTCGCAACTCTTTTCATGGTCAGTGCTACCAAAATTCATAATTTTGATAATCCAAACCTTTCGTTTCTAAAATTTTCTAGTTTTTTTTTGCCTGAAATTTCAAAACGATGTGAACAGAAAACCTCTACTCTATTGGTCTGTCTATGCTCAGAAAAATAAGTCAATTAGATACAAAGGAGTGGGCAATGTTTCCCAGCTCCCGCTTGGAGTCCAATTAAATTTTCAAGAAGAAGTTGATTGAATAATTTGAATAGAGGTTCGAGCGTAAAATTCTTAGAAATCAATTTGAATTTTAAATTCAACGACTTTTTCGATTTTTTTTTAAATCTCGGTTTTGAATATTTCTCGTAATGAAATCTCGGTTTGCCGAGAGTAAAACACGTTACGCCGTCTCTGTAAATTCATTACATAATAAATATATAAAGCGTATTGACATCCTTGTCATTCATTCACCAGAACATGATGACGGAAAAATAATCTGAATAAAAATCGACCACCGCTATGTTCAAAAATTACAGCGTGACATCAATGTTGAACTTAGAGGACAACACATTTCAAGTTGTAACGCTGTTTAACACTATTGAGACGTCTGCGTTAGCATTCTACACGTCGCTCGAAAAACCACAAGCAAGTGAAAACACCATTATTGATGATATTTTGGAGTTAATCAGGAAAAATGTGAAGCGAAACAACGGACTCGGAATCGATATCGACAACGGAATCGATATCAGTTTCACAAGTATGATCACTCCGAGGTAATCATTCAAGACGACCAGCAATATACTTTGCTTCGCGATCATTGACGCCCACTGAAAAGAGATACTCGCAAATCGAAAAAATCACAAACATTTGTGTTGGTCAGCATACACAAGATCACAAAACGACTTTAATCAGTGTTGATGTTCGTTCAAAGATATCGAATCAAGATTGTGCATGTTCCTGGAAGAGAAATGGTCCTGTCTGATACGCTGTCAAGAGCGCCATTGTTAAAAACTGAAGCGAATGGTCACATCAAGCTTGTTGAGAAAAGAGCCGAAGGCTTGCCGATATCTGACGAGAGAATTGAAAATATTAAAGAAGAAGCTATAAAAGGTCCGACAATGGTTAAGATGATGAAATTAATTGGGAATGGATGGCCAGAGAATATCAAGAAGGTTCCAGATGAGCTGAGATATTATCACAAATACAGAAATGAGCTGCCGTGCTATACTTCTAGAATCTCAAACATTTTAAAATCTCGGTTTTCCGAAACGAGATCTGAAGGCTCCGAGACGAAATCTCGTGCGAGACCGAGAAAAAACGAGATTTTTATAAATTATAGATTTTGTAAAAATAAAATAAAAATGATAATTACGTAATAGATATAATGATTTTTTTAAACTTTTATTCTTATAAGTAAATCAGCGTTGTTTTTGAAAGTAACTTTTAAGGACACTCAAATCGATCATGGTTGCACAGTCCATTCATTCTGGTCTCTTGCTACGGTAGTTAGCAGCAACTGAGAAATTCTGCTCACTTCTTATTGACGTTATTCTGATAAGCTTTAGAGCTTCTTCGAGCTTATAGAGCTTTTCTGACTTTATTCCTGTTGAAACGTATTTGTTGAGTCCTCAGCAGTAAGGTCATCAGGATCAGGAACAGCGTTTGCATTCGATCTTTTGCTTTTCGACGGCTTTGGGACAAAATTCGATGTTGTTCATCGTTTAAGCGATGCGAGAAATCATCGTGATTTTGCGATTGCATTATGGGGAATTCTCAATTGCGACATCACAGTCAAAATCACCACCATCTTTGTCCTTGATAAAGAAATGCTTTCGCCATATTCTGATTCCCTCTTTAACGATCTCGTCTTTTTAGCCAACGTGAACGGATATTTCTCCTCATCGTTAAGGACTTCTGGATCGTTAAGAAATTTGAGCAGACTCCCTGCTAATTTAGGTATTCTCTTCTCGATCTATTTGAGAAATAGAAAGCTTGAGAAGCTTTCCTAACAGACGTTCTCTGAAGGATTTATGATGCAGTCGCAGTTCCTTCAACAAAAATTCCAATGCTCCTTCTGTGATGATTTTGTAAAAGTTTCTCTCGCACTCTTTTCATGGTCAGTGCTGCTAAAATTCATATTTTGATAATCCAAACATTTTGTAAAAAATTTTTATAGTTTTTTACCTGAAATTTACAGCGATTGAACAAAACCTCTACGGTCTGTCTATACTCGGTAATGATTCAATTCGATTAAATAACAAAGGTTTGAATAGAGGGTGTTCTTTGTTCGAGTGTAAAATAAATAAATCTTAGAATCAATTTGAATCTTAAATCAACGATTTTTATCGATCTTTTTTAAATCTTGCCAGTTTGCCGAGAGTAAAGCACGTTACATCGTCTATGTAAATTCGATACATATAAATACTTTATTAAGCATATTGACATCTTTGTCATTCATTCACCAAACATGGTGACGGAAGTGGTCACTAGGAGAATGCCATGTCAGAATCCATGTCAGAAATCAAAGAATCTGAAGAATAGTTGGACCCCCTGAAAATCAGAATAAAAATCGACCAAAGAGAAACAGCGTGGGAGAAGAGTCGGCATTTTATCAAGTAGAGATGACGACCCAGATTCAATCCGTCAGAAATTCTAAGAATTTTCGATGCTACGTTCAAAATTTACAGCGTGACATCAATGTTGAATTTAGAGGACAACAATTTCAAGTTGCAGCGCTGTTGAATACTATTGGACCTTCTGCGTTTTCACTCTACACGTCGCTCGAAAAACCAGAAAGCAACTGACAAACACGATTATCGATAATATTTTGGAGTTAATCAGGAAAAAATGTGAAGCGAAACAACGGACTCGAATCGATATCGACAACGGAATCGATATCAGTTTCACAAGCATGATACCCGAGGTATCATTCAAGACGACCAGCAATATCTTTGCTTCGCGATCATTGACGCCCACTGAAAAGAGATACTCGCAAATCGAAAAAAATCACAA